>LPNX010297191.1:310147-327818 GCA_001517045.1 Pseudotsuga menziesii | reverse complement strand
ACTCCAACCTGAAGCTGTTAGCTGATGACTCATCAGAGTTAGTGGATGTGACTCACTACAGACAGATCATTGGGTCATTGATGTACTTGACAAATACCATACCAAAAATTTGTTTTGATGTGAACACCTTAAGTCAATATCTTGTTCAACCAAGGCAGGTTCACCTAGTAGCTGCAAAACATGTGATGAGATATCTAAAAGGGACTATAGACTTTGGTCTATACTATGATGGTAGCCATGAGTATAGATTGTATGGATACATAGATTCAGATTAGGCTGGAAGTATCTCAGACAGGAAAAGCACATCAAGTAGATGCTTTTGCTTGAGGTCTGCTATGAGTTCATGGTTTAGCAGGAAACAGTCTAGTGTTTCTCTTAGCACAGTTGAAGCAGAATACATAGCAGATTGCTCTACTAAGTTGTGAAGCCATATGGATTCAAAAGTTGATATCAAGTCTCTTTGACTTGAAGATGGATACTACAATGATTCTATGTGATAACCATAGTTGTGATGACAAAGAACCCTGTGTTCCGACATAACACATAGAAATCCAGTATTTCTACATACAAGATAAGATGCAGATGATGATACTGTAGATGCAGATGATGGTGATTCAGTATTTCTATAATGAATATAGAGATGATGATGTTTCAGTATTCCCATTCTGAAGATATAGATGATGATGATTTCAGTATTCCCATACTGAAGATATAAATAATGATGATTTCAGTATTCCCATACTGAAGATATAGATGATATTTCAATATTTACATACTGTAGATGCAGATGATGGTGATTTCGTATTTATATACTGAATATAGAGATGATGATGCTTCCAGTATTTCTATACTAAAGATATAGATGATGATGCTTTCAGTATTCACATACTGAAGATGTAGATGATGATGGTTTGGATGATGATGTACTGACAAAGCCTCTGCCTCGAGTAGAGTTCGAACACTTTCGAGACAAGCTTGGTGTTGTTCGGAAAGACCTTCCTCGAAAGGGGGAGTAGTGATGTTGTAGTGGGATTGTATCATCCCTGGGAATTTTCCCTAAAGTGATCTAGAGAGCTCGGTCCTCGAGAATGAAGAGGGATTGTATCATCCTGGGACATCTGTCCACAATAGATCTGGTGACCTCGGTCCTCGAGAACATGGTGAGATTGTATCATCCCTGGGCACTTTCCCTAAAGTGATCTGGAGACCTCGGTCTTCAAGAATGAAGAGGGATTGTATCATCCTAGGACATCTATCCATAATAGATCCGGTGACCTCATTCCTCAAGAATGTGGTAGGATTGCATCATCCTTGGACATCATCCTAAAGTGATAGGGACTAATTCTCCGGTAATCAATCCAGTGGCTTCGGTCCTCGAGAATGTGGTAGGATTGCATCATCCTTGGACATAGTCCTAAAGTGATAGGGACTAATTCTACCGTAATCAATCTGGTGGCTTTGGTCCTCAAGAATGTGGTAGGATTGCATCATCCTTGGACATAGTCTAAAAGTGATAGGGATGGATTCTCCCGTAATCAATCCGGTGGCTTCGGTCCTCGAGAATGTAGTAGGATTGCATCATCCTTGGACATAGTCCTAAAGTGATAGGGACTGATTCTCCCATAATAAATCGGGTGGCTTCGGTCCTTGAGAATGTGGTAGGATTGCATCGTCCTTGGACTTATTCCTAAAGTGATAGGGACTGATTCTCCTGTAATCAATCCTGTAAATTTGGTTGTCGAGAATGTGGTGGGATTGTATCATTCCTGGACTTTAAGTCCAAAAGTGATCCAAATACTTTTTGTCTTTGAGTTGTGGATTGCAGGTTGTAGTTGATGATGATGATGACGTACTGATCGAAAGATCAGATGTTGCTAATGATGATGATGTTCTCTAATCAAAAGATGAGAAGTTGCTGATTATGATGATGTTCTCTGATTAAAAGATCAGAATTATGATGATGATGTTGTTGCTGCTGATGATGATGTTCTCTAATCGAAAGATCAGAATATGATGATGATGATGTTTCTTTGATCGAAAGATCAGAAGTTGCTGCTGATGATGATGTTCTTTGATTGAAAGATTAGAATATAATGATGATATTGTTGTTGATGATGATGATGTTCTCTAATCGAAAGATCAGAATATGATGATGATGATGTTTTCTGATCGAAAGATCAGAAGTTGCTTATGATTATGATGTTGCTGATGATGATGATGTTTTCTAATCGAAAGATCAGAATGTGATGATGATGATGATGTTTCTGATCGAAAGATCAGAATGTGATGATGATGAGATCCTGATGATGATGATCTCGTATTATCAAAGTATGATGATGATGACAGATCAGAATATGATGATGAGTTGAAGATGTTCAGTTGATGATGTTTCTGATAGAAAGATCATAGGTTGATGATAATGATGATTCTGATTGAAAGATCAGAGTATGATGATGATGATATTTTGGTGCTGATGATGTTGATGTTTTCATGATGTTTTCATGATGATGTTTCTGATCAAAATATCAAAGTATGATGATGATTTTGTTGCTAATCAAAAGGACAAAGTGCTGAAGAAGATGTTTCTGATCGAAAGGTCAAAGTGTTGAAGATGATGTTTCTAATCAAAAGGTCAAAGTGTTGAAGATGATGTTGCTGATCAAAAGGTCAAAGTGCTGAAGATGTTGCTGATCGAAAGGTCAAAGTGCTGAAGATGTTGGTGCTGATTGAACAGTCAAGATGCTGAAGATGTTGCTGATCGAAGCGGTCAAAGTACTGATGATGCTAAAGACTAAATATTGAAGATGAATACTACATGATGTTGAAAAGCTTCCAATGATTTATAGATGTATCACCCTGATGATGTTGATGATGTCCTCTATCTCTCTCCTATTATTGTTGTTGTTGATGTTGTTATAGAATACCCTTCTCGTTAAGGGGGAGTGTTGAAATATTGTAACTTCGAAGAATATTCTATATGTATTTCTTTGTGGTCCCTGATGGTCCTACCAGGAGAACCACTTGTATTACTTTGTACCCCGATGCTCCTAATCGGAAGAACTAATAAGAGTCATGAGGCAATCCCCTCTAATTATAAAGGTGGGTCATTAGCACCCCAGTGTGGTTACTTGAGCCTACATGTGTAACTCAAGCCTACATGACAGATGAGTTAACTTAAGTGAATGGATGAATATAAATAGAGGTGTAGTGCTCCTCATTTGCAACACACACTCTCACTTGAGTAGCGCACTTATGGAGGAGAGAAGTAGCTGGAGAAGGAGGAGGATCAGGTTTTTGATCTCCTTGTTGATTTTACCTTTTTACCTTTTTGGGGCATCTATATTGAGGAAGCTTTTGCTGGGTTTTTCCCTTTAGGGTTTTCCTAGGATAAATTTGTGTTTTTCTTGTGATACTGTTTCTTTTAGTGATCCTGTTTATATGCTTTTGTTATGGAAATGAAATGAAATACTGATGTTTTAGCTAAGCATATAAAAATTTAACAAGCCTTTCTAGATGGAGATCTTCATGAGGAGATATACATGAAGCAGCTTGAGGGATACATCTTTGGTTTACAAGCTAAAGAAGTCACTATATGGATTAAACCAGGCCCCAAGAGAGTGGTATTCCAAGATAAATGCCTTCCTTCTCTCGCAAAAATTCCAAAGGTGTAGATCAGATCCAAATGTGTATATACAACAGTTTGATGGTCATTGATTATTATTGTTTTATATGTTGATGAATTACTGATCACTTGTAGCAAAGTTGCTTCTATTTCAACCATCAAAACTGCTCTCCACAATGCATTTCAAATGAGTGATTTGGAGCTCTTAAAACAATTTTTGGGGCTCGAAATTGAGCAAAATTATAATGGGATAATGGTCACTCAGTCCAAATACATATCAGACTTGTTAGTAAAGTTTAACATGGCTGAATGTAGGCCTGCACCATTCCCTTTCCTTTTAGGGATCAGCCTTGAAGAAGGAAAAAGCACACCTTCCATGGACTGCACTATTTATCGTCAGCTTATTGGTAGCTTGTTGTACTTGACACATTCTCGGCCTGATATCTGTTATGTCATGAATGTTGTATCAAGATACATGCAGCAGCCCCATGATCTTCATTGGAAGGCAGCTAAGAGGATATTCCAGTATATTCAGGGAACCAGGACCTACGCCATTCACTATGTTGCAGACTCTGAACTAGAGCTGGTTGGATACACAGATTTCGATTGGGCGGGTGATTCTATTGATCAAAAATCAACTTTCAAATATGTATTCATGTTTGGTGATGGCCCTATTTGTTGGTCTAGCAAAAATCAGGTCGCCATAGCATTATCTTCAGCAGAGGTCGAGTATCGAGGAGCAGTGAATGCTTGCATCCAAGCAGTTTGGTTGCAAGGCATTCTTTCAGAGTTTGATCTTGGTAGTACTTTGTCCATTGTGATACACATGCACTATATCAGAGAGCTAGTGCATGACAGGACCAACATTCTGCAATACTGCCCGACTGATGAGCAGATTGCAGACATCTTCACCAAGAGATTTTCAGAAAAGAAGTTCACTTACCTCCGTTCACTATTGGGGGTGAGTCCATCAGGGTGATCAGACTACTTTCAGTGTTTAGCTCGAGCGAGGGTTTTTCCCACTCGGTTTTCCCTCTTTTCCTCACTTAGTTTGTTTTTTAGCATTGTTTGAGTTTCAGTATTGTACAGGGTGACCTATGGCCTTAGTTGTTGGGGCCCTAGCATTTTTATGCATTTTATTTTTTCTACTCCTCCTGAGTATAGCTTAACGGGGGGGTGTTGGAGACATTTACCACCATACACACTCATTTTAGTCAATTTGGCCTAGTTAAGCCACTATCCTAAGTTTTATTGACTTAATTGACATCAGAGGAGCACTAGATGACATCAACATGAGCACACCCACACCTACCTTCAATCAAGGAGGCTAACTTAGCCTTCTCCTACATTCGGGGAGGCTAACTGGAGCACTCCGGGGGTGATCTGAGTGTCATTAATGCCCCATATTGCTAACTGATGGTTACAATCAGTTAAATAGAGCAGTGAAGGCGTCGTCCTTCATTAAATTGATTATTTATTGATTATTTAATGAACTGGAGTCAACAGGGGTGCCTCCAACCACTTCTAATGGTCAGTTACACTTTAGTTAACCTCATCGGGGTTCATTGGAGTCATTTATGCACTACCACTTGTTGGTTGGCTTGTAGTGACATGTGTCTGAGCTACTTTCAGTTAGACTCAGTAATTTATTACACTCCGACTTCAGTTAGGGCTCAGTTGAGTCAATTAGGGTTTTGATCAGTGGTTAACTTGAGTGTTGATTATGGCTTACATTTAGTTAAGCTAGACTCACTCATTCAATTCAAATGACCTCCTTGGAAATTCAAATTGCTTTGTCATTCATTCTTGCAGCATGATCATTGTATTGTATTACTCATTCTTTATTGATTATACAGAGCGACTACTCATTTTGTAGCACTATTACACCATTTTCATGCCTTATTGTTTGAAATATCTTATGAGACTGTGTTTTAGTCCCTAGATTACTGTGACAGATTAATAAAATTGTAGAAAACAACAATCCTTTATTGCATGCAATAATATCAGATTGGGATCTCAATCAACAAGAGTGAATCTTCAAATAGTTCTTATACCATGTTTGGAAATATGCTATATCCACATAGGTCAAATTCCTTAATTAATCCAAATGCTTACACATAGATAAAAGATTAGACACTAGTGTGTACTCGGTTAAGACCCTCAAAGAGAAAAATAATCCATGATCACTTAGGAAATTGATTAACAAAAAAATAGTTTACATGAACATCACTCAATGCCATAGTCAACAAATTTGAAATGCCCCTGCATACTCTCTAAATAAAGATCCTTGAACAATCGGGTATTGAGGCACAAATCAAGTGTCATAATATTGATTAGATAATAAAACATCATATCACTAATGTGTAAGAAATTATTGTGACAATCATATTAATAAAGCATGAAAGCATGTTTTAACCTAACACTACATAATACCAAGTTGAACTTAACAAGGCCTTTTTGTCAAGATATCTAAAGATAATCAGAATTATTAACTTAACTATCTAAAATTACTTGTTCTTGGGATTTGTATTTTCCACCTTCTATTCACCATTTTCCTACCCTATTACCCTTTTTTCTATACCCAATGAAAGATGTTTGGTCTCATTATCACTCATTATGCGGTATTTTCATTCAAGGTATGTTATTTATGTTTAATATGTTGAATTAACGAATTTTCTTAAGTGTTGGAAGGAAAAGTTGATGCTATTCCTACTAATGAAGATTGTGTGCCTACCAAAGGATAGTGTTTTAAGATTGTTATAGGAACATTATTTTCATAACAGACATGTATGTTGTTACTCTGGTTCTCGAGCTTGTTGTTCCCAAACTTAAAAGTTTGTTGTTATTCCAACTTTCCAAGTAGTTACACCAATAGAGGAAAGCACAACACCATGTTGATCTTGGCATCCAACAACCACTTAATGCTCCAACAACTAGGAATCCTAATCCCTTTTTTTCTGATCCTGGTCATTAAATATTTGGTTGATTCCTATAAAATCCCAAGGGGTTAGAAATTGGTTGTCCAAGATTTTTGATGAAAGTATTATGATGTTGTTGTTCAGGAATAAACACCCTTATAACCTAGGTTCTGGAGTTACCAACGTACTTCTAAAACTTGTAGACAATCAGCTTTAAAGTACAGAAAAGGAATAGGAAGAAATGTTGAACTCACCCAATTAACGACGGTTGATCCAAGATTTCTCTTCTCCCACTCTGCTTGTCTCCAAAGCTTTCAGGGATGCACCTCCTTCACTTGCAAAGAGAAAATTCTCCAAGTACAATCTTATACATGTATATATGACAAGTTAGATGAACAATATATAGAGTGCTTAATCAAAAATATTCATCAAACATGATACATGAAAGAGACTCAACACAGAGTTGGAAGAAAAATTCTCTTTATTAACAATAGTGAATGAGATAAGTGTACAACCCAACGCCTGAGACAAGGACTCCTCTGCAACCAAAGGATTCTGAGTTCTGCTACTCCAAATACTTCTGAAGATATACCACCAGCATAACTTTACTCTCCAAGTATGATTGATTAATTCCCTCCCCAAGGCCTTTATTTATACTTTGGGAAATAGGGCGGTTTCAAAGGTTGAGGAGGTTGAGACAGTTGAGATAGTTAATGATTAGGGCTCAAAAAATATCCATTAATCATGTTTTATTATTTTTAATGTCGAATGGATGTGTACGCAACTATTGATACTGGCAACCCACGTATGACACGCAGGTTGCTACAAGGGAAACCCATGTACAAATCTGTACGCGGGTTGCAATGAAGATACTCATGTACAGTGCGCGGGATGCTATGGAGATAGTCGCGTATGTACGCGAGTTGCTATGGAGATAGTCGCCTACGGAAATCAACATATATAAAGGTAAAATGGCAAGCTAGTTGGATAGTGAATGCATCTCATGTCATGCCCATCTATAGTGTTTAGGCAACCTTCAATCCATAAGTGTCCTTTTGTGTACCAACATATGAAGTGTTGGCACTCGGACGGAGAAGTTCCATTTGGGTTGATAACAGATGCCCCCTAATGTGTGAGGTCAGAGGGAAGAAATGGCTGAAATACATTATAATCATTATCTTTGGAGAACTCAGAAATCCAATGGAGCAAAGGTAGTACCTGAAACAAATACATAATAATGTCATATACAAATTCATATCTGAGGATGCTATGTTCAATATACTGGAACACTAGCTCCTTTACAAAGTTTGAGTACATCATATAATACAGGTACAAGACCATGTATATTACAAAGGTGGATCAAAGCCACAATATACAATAATGATGAGTCTTCAAAGATCTGGAAGCTATGTAAATAGGTACAACATATTCTTGCACAACTTAGTCCATAAATAGGAAACTAAGGTCTTCATAAACAATCCCAAAGAACCAGTACAATCCAAGCCATGTGAATAGATGTTATTTGAGTCGAACATGGAGTGGATTCAACAGATTGTCGATCAATAGGTGATAATCAACAACTGAAGCAAAGGAATTCACCAATAATGAAAGTGAATCTTGAGGTATAATCGTCAAAACTATAGGTCTTCGTCGTCAAGAAGTGTTGATGTAGAACCATACTGTGATAAGGAAGGAAAATAGATCCTCCAACGGATCACAAGAGTGACTAGGAACTGGGTAAAGGAAGGGAGACACAAGTGATAATAGATACGACAATGGTGGGATCAGGATATAGATTAGACATTGAGTTAAATCCTTGAACAGTGAGCACGACACAGAGATGACCCAAGGCAAATTTTAACTTTATAGATAGAACAACTAGACTTATCTGTCATGTAGGAGACATGATCAGATTCCCTAGGTAGAACTGACAAGAGGAGGAGTAAAAAACTTGAAGTAATAGCTGAACTGAAAGTGAACACTGAGACATGAGTATCGAAAAAAACAGAGAGTGCTATGTTCAAGGATGACATGCTACCACTAACTGAAAACCAAGAGAAAAATTTCTTCCTTACCTTCCCTGTTAAATTTTAACGAGTCCAGGAAAGTCAACTCGGATCTCTCTTCCTTTTTTAACAAGATTGAAGAAAAGAGGGAATATTGCTTGATAGTGTCACTGATTCGTGGATTTAATGAGCTTGAACTAGTACATGCTCAGTTGGCATTTTCACATTTAGAGAGTCTAAAAACTCCAAAGAAGACTCCAGGGGGGGGTCCTTTTTCATCCAATTTAGTCTCATGAGGCCGAAAAAGTATAAAACAAACCACAGAAGAACTCTCTTAGCTTCTGAAGAAGTAAGGCACACCTTTTTCGTACTTAGTCAGGAAGGTCCGAAAAAGGTTAAATTACCACCTACCCAACCTCCTTCAAAAGCAGCATATAGCCTGAGTTTTACGAGTGTGAAGGAAGGCAAGATCACTCAGAAAGATCCATTTGATTACGAGAAATGGGGCTTAAAACAATAAACTCGATGCTTTGTTCTTTAGGGTTTAACGAGCATGGCAAAGACACAAAGTACACTTGGAATCTTTTTCATGTTTAGGTCCAGAGCACGAAAAAGAGAAAACTAAGCTCATATCGGGGGTTCCTTTTCCGTAAATTTAGTCCCCCAGGTCTGGAAAAGTGATAAACCTATGCCTGAGAATACTCTTTTCAATTCTGAAGAAAAGAGAGTGTTCCTTTCTCATATTATTCCACATGGTCCGAGAAAGTGATAACCTACCACCAATGTGGATTCCCATTCACATATTCTTAACGAGCCTGAATTGACACGTTTACTCAACAGTCAAGTCTATTTTGAGGAGTCATACCTGGGCCTAAAGAAACTCAATATCTTTCCCGTGAAGTTTTAACGAGTCCGGAAAATTCAACTCGCGACCTCCTTACTTTTTTTAATGAGCTCGAAGGAGAGCAGAAAGAATGCTCTAAATGTGAGGAGACAAGTGTCATAGGCATATGAAACTAGTTCCAAGTGCGAGGAACAAAACTATGCATAATGCAAGGAACAAGAGCAAGGTAAAGACACTAGGGGAATGTCTCCTCAAGGTAAAGGGTGTCAAGTTGCAAAGGAAAAATGATACAAGGCTTAGCGACAATGAGAACAAAGATGAGGGCTTATACAACGAGCTAAAATCATGGAAGCCGGCATCGGGCTCATAAGCGTGAGCAGGGCATATGCAAAAACAATTACAACTTGAAAAATAAGGTGAGGCCAGTAAAAAGTTGTGAATCCAACTGCAAATCATGTCACCAAGAAACAACAACATCAGGATCGTATTCAGAAGAAACGATCTGATGTGGGTCACTTTGGCAAAAACACATGTGACTTTGCTATCTTCTATAAAAGGTAAATTCAAGGTAGAATCAACTGAAGAAAATTCTATAGTACCAAGGCTCGAGGGTTTATAATCAGTAAGATCAACCTCAGAAGGAGAGAAAAAATCAACAAGGGAGATAGAGTCTATAGGAACAAACTCAGTATCGTGGGAGTTGAAAAATTCATAAGAAAAATCAAACTCATCAGGATCACTGACTTGTTGTTCAAAGGAAGAGTCAAGAGACTCAACAAGACCAACATAAGAAGAAAGTTCATGATTACTAGGCAAATCAGGGTTAGACTTAGTCACAACTGAACCAACATCCAAAATAAGGTCAGACTGTATCAAAGACTCCAGGAAGATCTCATCCGGAGGAAGGAGATCATCCGAGATAGGACACCTGTCTAAAATTTCAAATGGATCGACAGAGTGGAGATTAGGCCCCACAGTCTGTATAGGATGACTCACCTGGTCAACTGCTGGGACCAAGTCCTGAGAAGGTAAGCATGAAAACAAAGGCTGCTTCTCAGTAGAAATTGAATACAAAGGACATGAGGCCACATAGCTCACCTGTGGCGGGGTAGTGTCTATAGAAACACTGGGAACCTATAAAGGAAAGACCTGGTATCTAGTTGGGTTAGGAGACGGATCAAGAAAATCCAACTGATCGATAGTGACAATTTCTTCACCATGATTAAAGTACATCACACAAAATAATGTTGACACCACAGCTTGCATGGCATAGGCATAATCACATCCAAGGAGCATATTGAAGTCCAAGGGGTCTTCTATCACCATGAAGTCAACTAAGACGGTCTTCCCACCCAAAGTAACATGTGTTTGAGAAAGAATTCCCAAGGCTATACAAGTTCTTCTATCAAACGCCAGTAACTGACTAGCAGTCGACACAAGGTTGGGAGATCCCATGCCTCGCCAAGCATGAGCAAACAAGATACTAACTGAGGCTCCTTCATCAATAATATAATGAGAAATCATGTATGATTCAACTTTGACCTTTATCTGGAAAGGTGCATCAAAAGGAAGGCACGGCTCAACTAGGCTATCCTAATCAAAGGAAGAAATCTGAGAGCTTGGTGGGGGTTGATCTTAAATGAGTTCAGTGCCCCCTTATTCAATAAGTTCTGAACTGGTAGTGAAGAAAATTTTACTAGCAAACACTTCACTCTCCAAAGGAAGAGTGGGATTGATCGACAATGAAATCAATTCAACCGCTTCATCAAAGTCACTCTCTATAGGGAGAGTGGGATTGACCAAAGATGACATTGGTTCAATCACATCAGGATCACTCTCCGGAAGAAGAGTGGGATCGACCAAATCTGAGATTGGTTCGACTGCTTGATCAACCAAAGGTTGAGTAGGGTGTTGAGAAACTATAGGTTGTTCAAAAATGAGATGACCATGAAACCAAACTCTTCTTCCCTCTTCAATAGAAGGGCATTTATAGGTAAGGTGGTCTCCCTCACAAATATTATAAGGAAACTTGGGCTTGTGTTTTGAACGGGTAGTCTTTTCAACAATGTCAGCATGACTCACAGTGGCTGACAGATCGTCTTCAACATGAACCACAGAGGCCGAGAGACTGCCCCCAACATGGCTTGCAGAGGTTGAGAGACTTGGTCCAACATGACTTGTAGAGGTTGAACGGGTGCCCCCTTACTTATGTGCCTTCTTCCTATTCCTCCTTCTTTTACTCCTTTTACATTGTCAGTTACTAGTATCAGTACTTTCACCGCATGAGGTAGAAGGAGTAGGAGAATCAACTACAGGTGAAGGGGAAGTAGTGTTTTTATGCCCTTGATATAATGAGCTTACTTGAGAAGCATGAGGAGCATTCAGGACAGTCAAAGTGGAAAAAAACCACACCGGTAGCCCTAGGGTGAATCCAAGTAGATTCAAGGTGGCCATCAAGGGAACACCAACATTCCTCGTGAGAGGAATAATACAAGGAGTTCCCAGCATGGGGATCTCTTGGTTTGTGTTCAAAGGGATGTTAGACATAGTTTCAAACAAGGAGACAAATTCTGAGGTCAGAAGGAAACCAAAAGTACCAAGCACACACCTGAAGGTAGAATAAGTACAGACAAACCACACAACACTCACTAAAAAATTCCTAAAGCCAAACAGACAAATAGGTATAAGATACGCTTTCCAAAAGAAATCTAATAGATAGTTACTTGGCGTCCCTGTAGATGTTCTTAGGCACAAGTGGAGGAATCACCCACCGCCCTCCCACACCTTCTATCAGGGTTACCTTCCAAGCTCGTCCAAGGTGAACCAGAAACAACCTTCTGGTTTACCTATGTATGAACCCTAGATGTCAAAGAGACTAAAGGCTACCTTAACTATATTGATAGTCTGGGGGGACAGTCACAAGCCTGATTTGTACGCATGGGAAGGATAGCTGAGCTCGAAACCCTATCTAGGACAGAATCCCTAGATGTGTAAAAACCCTGGTTTACGTTTCAACAAGGAATCAGAGGGTTATCTCCTCAGTCCAAGTCTCCACGCGGCCTCGTGCTTAACTCCCATTTGAGAGGAGCTTCCCAGATGCAATCAACATAGAAGAGGATTTACCTAGTGATTGGCCAACTACATCTCAATTTTAGCACTTGTGGGGAGTTTAAACTCCCTATCCCACAAGTTTAGCCTAAGCTAGCTTGTGTATGAGCCTATAAAATAAAACTTACTAATAATTTTTAAATTATATCGTTCATTTTAATAGGCTATTTTTTACTCAAAGGGTAAATGGTGTGAAACTTATGTGGTGTTTTGACTCAAAGTTGAAACAGAATGACTAAACAAAGAGATATGAAATGCAAAAAGAAAAAAACTATTCTTTTTCCTTTTCAAACACAAAATTGAAAGCCACAAAAGAACAATTTCCTTTTATTTTTTATTTTCAAAAACAATTATATGCCATGCAATATAGACTAAAAACCTAATCTACATGCATATAAAGCAAACATATGTTCTTTTATTTTTCTTTTATAAATATAAACTGATGAAAATACAACAGATAAAGAGAAAACTAAGACTATATTTTGTAATTTTTGAGATTTTATTCTAAAAACTGAAAATAAAACTACTTTGTGCAAAATCAAATGCAAAAGCTTCTAAATGTTTTCTTTTCACTTTTTAAAATGCTCAAAGACTACTATGCACCTAAATGCACAAAACTTGAGTATGCTTGAATAAACTGACTGTATAAAGTAAGAAAAGTGAAGTAAAACATATTAATAAAACCAAAGATCTACCACCTTCGACTTGGAACCCTAGCTTAGGCAGACACAAAGAATGGAAATCACTGAGATCAAACAAAGGCAAGTGGCAAACCAATACTATTCAAAAATAGAATGGGATATACAGTGTCTAGAAACCTGATCACTGATTCAAACAATTGGCACTTGAACCTATAACCCAAAAGGCAAATCCACTTCAAGTTGCTAACAGAAAGACAATCCAAACAATAAGAACTCAAGGGCTTTACAAGAAAGCACAAGGTGTGGCTAACAAGGTCATCAAACTCACAGTGCAATGCACAAAGGGAATGCCACTCAGCAAAACAAAATCTATAGAAGGACAGGGACAAGCAAACCCTAACCCAAAAATTTTGTTGCTCAGGCTTGTACGTGACTGTGTACAAGGACAACCCGCGTACTATACGTGACTGTGCTATAGAGAAACCCACGTACGCAGACCTCTGTACGCAACTGTGTATAAAAGCAACCCGCATACAAGAGTTCAATTTTTCAAAAAGGGAAAAATTATCAAGGAATTCAAAGCACCACTACAAATCTGAACCAAGACAAGGCACCGCACACTGAATCAAGGAAAAGATTGGGTACTTATCTAAAGAGTTAACCAACAGCAGTTTGGGCTCCCTAGCGGAGTCGCCAATTCTGTTGTTCAGGAATAAAGACCCTTATAACCTAGGGTCTGGGGTTACCAACGTACTTCTAAAACTTGCAGACAATCAGCTTTAAAGTACAGAAAAGGAATAGGAAGAAATGTTGAACTCACCTGATTAACGACGGTTGATCCAAGCTTTCTCTTCTCCCGCTTTGCTTCTCTCCAAAGCTTTCAAGGATGCACCTCCTTCACCTGCAAAGAACAAATTCTCCAAGTACAATCTTATACATGTATATATGACAAGTTAGATGAACAATATATAGAGTGCTTAATCAAAAATATTCATCAAACATGATACATGAAAGAGACTCAACACAAAGTTGGAAGAAGAATTCTCTTTATTAACAATAGTGAATGAGATAAGTGTACAACCCAACGCCTGAGATAAGGACTCCTTTGCAACCAAAGCATTTTGAGTTATGCTGCTCCAAATACTTATGAATATATACCACCAGCATAACTTTGTTGTCCAAGTATGATTGATTAATGCCCTCCCCAAGGCCTCTATATACTTTGGGAAATAAAGCGGTTTCGAAGGTTGAGGAGGTTGAGACAGTTGAGATAGTTAATGATCAGGGCTCAACAAATCTCCAGTAATCGCATTTTATTATTTTTAATGTCGAATGGATGTGTACGTGACTATTGATACTGGAAACCAGTGTATGACATGCGGGTTTCTATAAGGGAAACCCGCCTACAGATCTGTACGTGGGTTGCAATGAAGATACTCGCGTACAGTACGCGGGATGCTGTGGAGATAGTCGCGTATGTACGCGAGTTGTTGTGGAGATAGTCGCGTACGGCAATCAACATATATAAAGGTAAAACGGCAAGTTGGTTGTATAGTGAATGCATCTCATTTCATGCCCATCTATAGTGTTTAGGCAACCTTCAATCCATAAGTGTCCTTTTGTGTACCAACATATGAAGTGTTGGCACTCGGACAGAGAAGTGCCATTTGGCTTGATAATAGATGTGTATTTTTCTTTGAATAAATATTTCATTAAACATGTTGAGAATTGACATATTCTCAAGGCTGTTCTTGGATCTCATTCCTATTATTAGGCGCTTTTGCTTGTATAAAAACACAACCTCTCTTCGAGAGACGAAGTTTAGAATTTGGATTGATTAAAGTTGTGAAGGATCGTGCAAGAATTACAAAGGCTATTTTATTTAATGAAAATCGTTAGTTGGTTTCTGTAAACTTAGTGTTTTGAGATTTCCTTGAAGCACTCTATTCAGTGGAGGAGGTCCCACTCATTTGTAACAAGTGTTGAATATTTTATTTCAATAAGATTAGTAAATGGTGTGTGTATCAATAATTAGATTTATGCTACTTTCAATTTAATATTACCATTCATTTGTTGTTATTGATATTTTACTGTCATTGTCATTTGTTAGATCTTAGCAAATTTCCATTGTTGTGTGAATTTGATTCAAGCTTTATAGATCTTAGACTATATTGTGCGATTTAAGTGAGAATTGATTTCTGGTGAGATTTAATTTATGATTTATTTTCTTCTACTAGTATTCATTATTAGAAACCAATGTTAAAAGGGAACTTGTAGTCTACATATTATTTTCCCATTAACATGAAATAGCCAACAATCCCTAGTTGATAACTAATGACTTGGTAATTTGACTATTTGTAAAAGAACAATTAAATACACCAACATTTTGGAGTCATTGTCGGGGATTCATTGAAGGCACAATTGTACATTTGGCATTGGTTTTTAGTAGCATTTGTTTTGAATGGATCAATGTACTGAATGTAGGGAAAAGGGAATGGTAACATAAGAAGTATGAAATTGAGCATTCACTTCAAAGTACTAAAGGAAGTTTCCTACTCTACTATGTCCAGGACATATAGTTTGCATGAGGTATAGGAGAAATTAAAGAACACGTGGTATACCAAGAACAATCCCTAGTACTAACCATCTTGTAGGTAGAAGTAGATGAGGTGGAAGATCAAATGCTCGAGGTTGAGGAATTCCCCCACTAAGAATTATGGATAATCATGCAAAGGTTTAATCATCTACATCAAGTGAAGAATAGTGTTATCGTCTAGTAGAAGGGCAAGGGTATACAAATAAAATAATCAGAAAACCTCAGAATATAGAATTTGAAGTTCACAACCATGTTCACGAACCAACACACTATGTTACATCAAAAGAGTCAAGAGTTGTTAAGAATCCCTTCCTCTCAAACATGTTTGAAAATATCGAGTCTTCAAAGGAAACTATGGCAGGGGATTAACAAGTTGGATCCAATTTAACCTTTGAGTTTCCAATTGGGGAGCTCAAAGGAGAGGCACCAATGAAGAATATCCCTCTTTTAACTCTTCCTACTTTTCATTGGATGGTCACAAAAGATCCAAACACTTTCCTCTTTGAATTCAATGTCGTGTGCCAAAGTGAAGACTATATTTCTAATGCACAAAACTTGAAGTTATACCCTGCTACACTCAAGAGTGCAGCACTACGATGGTTTATGGGACTTGGAAGAAAAACCATACACACTTGGAATGACATGAAGAAGGCATTTGTCCAAAAGTACTACAACTACTACAGGGTTAAATATCTTTGGGAAGAAATTTTCAAAATAACTTAAAAATAAGAGGAAAATATGGAGGATTATATTGAAATATTTTAGTACAATTTGCAAAGATGCAAACACAACAACTTGGATAAGGAGGCCCTAAGAAAAATCTTAATTAGAGGATTGAGAGAAGAGTATGTTGACATCTTGAACCTTCTAGGGAAGGCAGACATTTCATAGGTTGATTCACATTGATTACGATGAAATATGTGAACTCGAAAAAATTTATTCAAGAGGGAAAGCACGAAAAAACATTTTAGAAGACATACCTAGAGTCATGAGATCAACCATAGGAGGATTCATACACGTCGAACTAAGTAACATTTTGGATCATTTTAAATATGATATTTTAACTTCTTTGGCATCTAGGTTGGGTTCACTGCAAGTAAATCTATGGCCATCTTTTGCTCTGGATGCAAGCAAAACCAACCTATTAAGGAGTGCCCACTCAAAAGTATAGAAATATGTGGCATCTGTGAGGAAGATCATCCTACTAGTAGATGTTTATCTCTACCTAGTTTGAAGGTTGTATATAAGGAATAAATAATATAAATGAACCAAGCCCATTTCATAGCACCAAAGAATCCCTGGAAGTATCGTCCCTTAGGTATAAATCATGATTCTTCTTTCTTTACTGCTTATTGGAACAATAAAAAAACGCATTAGAAAATGTATTGTCGACCTCCTCATACCTAGTATCCTACAACGTGGTTACAATGGCCATCCCAACCACCTCATAATTATTAAGTGAAAGGGTGGTTGAGTAACTCCTCTCCTAATCAACAATTTCCTCAGCAGCAACATCCACTGTAACAACAACTAATGACACACCCATGACATCAATAATTGCAACATCTTGCAAATAACCCTCCTATGCAACCTCAATTACACAATCCCATCCTAATCCAAATCCTAACAACCTAAGATGATTCAACCAACCTATGTTGTTGAAAACCTATGATATCGAACCTATTTCATCTCTCCTGTGAAATGTTGAAGTCTATGACTTAGATTAGGAACATAACTAACACCCAAAACTTCACCGATTATTATAGAACAAATTTATGAAGATAATACACAATTATAATTCGAAGAGATTCCAGATAATGCACCAGAAGAACCTCTTCTCATAATATAGGACTAGCAGTGATCGACATAAGAGGCTCTATGTCCTCCATATCTAGAGAGGCTCATCCTCCACAAAATGTGTGCATTATAATTCCAC
>LPNX010297191.1:140042-310031 GCA_001517045.1 Pseudotsuga menziesii | reverse complement strand
CCCCCCCCCCCCCCCCCCCACCATAGACGTGGTAGGAAGCCTCGTAGAATTGATGCTTAAAGAAACTCCCGCCCCTAAATATGAGGACCTTGGAAATATAATAGCCATAGTTCCAATCAACAGTTTAAGCATTTGGAATACCCTGGTTGACCTAGGTGCAACCATAAACATAATCACTAAGGAGATCATGGAGCTATTAATCTTGCACATTGATCTAGGAACAGATAATCAATCTCATCAAGAAATAATCAACAAATAACTCAGAAATGGTGTTAATCGAAACCAGAATGGTTTCCTCTCGGTATATTCAATAAACAATGAATAGTTACAATAACAATGTCAAGCAATAGCTTGAATCAATGAGGAATTCTAATACCTAAGGAGGTCATTCGAATTCAATGAGTGAGTCTAGCTTAACTGACTGTAAGCCATTGGTTCACACTTAGTTAACCACTTGACCAAAACCCTAATTAACTCACCAAACCCTAACTGAAGTCGAAGTGCAATAAATGACTGAATCTCAACTGAAAGAGATCAAATACATGTCATAGCAAGCCAACCATCAAGTGCTAGTGCTTCAATGACTTCAATGAACCCCGATGAGGTTAACTGAAGCTGAACTGATCATCAGAAGTTCGTGGAGGTGCCTCTGTTGACTCCAGATCATTAAATAATAATAAATAATCATTAAATAATATATTTAATGAGAGGAGGTTCCTTAGCTGACTGGTTGAACTGATTGTAACCACCAGTTAGCAATTAGGTGCATTAATATCACTTAGATCACCCCCGAAGGGCTCCAGTTAGCCTCCTTAACTATAGAAGAAGGCTAAGTTAGCCTCCTTGACTATAGGTAGGCATGGGTGTGACTGGATGATGTCAATTAATGTCAATTATACTTAGGATAGTGGTTTAACTAGGCCAATTTGACCAGAAAGAGTGTGTATGGTGGTAAATGTCTCCAACACCCCCCCTTAAGCTATACTCAGGAAGAGTTAGAAAATATAGATGCATAAAAATG
Organism: Pseudotsuga menziesii; assembly: GCA_001517045.1. NCBI lineage: Eukaryota > Viridiplantae > Streptophyta > Pinopsida > Pinales > Pinaceae > Pseudotsuga > Pseudotsuga menziesii. The sequence goes on along the minus strand of LPNX010297191.1, from coordinate 309,010 downwards.
CTAGGGCCCCAGCAACAAAGGCCATAGGTCACCCTGTACAATAAAGTAACTGCTTAATATAACCAAGGAAACAGGGAAAACCTCATGGGAAAAATACCCCCCCTCAAACTAAGCAGTAAATCAAGAATTGGTTCTTCTATGCAGCAGTATCCTAAGACTGTGCATGTGAACCTATGAATCCAAACTAAATGAATATTTCTGGAGGAATCTTCCACTTTGGAAGAAGAACAATGCACTCAACTGAATCAGAAATATAAACAATTGCACAGTGAAAACTGGACCCATGTAGAGCAGCTGAAATCATCTAAAGAAAAAGCAAAGGTTCTTGAGGATTCGAACCATGTGTGGGACACTCAAGAAACTGATATTTTTCAGCCTTGAACATCAAACCATGAGTGGTAAAATCAGCCCCAATTTTTAGGAGCAAGAGTCCAAGCGGATGTAGAATGTCTTCCTCTTTACTAGTTCTGTGAGGAGATGAGCATCTGACCAAAGGTAGAGAAGCCCTGGGACTCTGGAGAGCGAATGCTTGAGCTCCATAATATGATATAGATTCAGAAATAGCTAATTATTCACAAAATAAAATATCAGTAACCTCATAAGAGGAAACTAACACCAAATCCCTAGCATCAAAATTGAAGAAGAACTGCGGTACTTGATTTTTCACACCGAAATTGGTGACAACAGCTACAAGGATGACTGAAATCTCTTGGATTTTAAAATATGAAACAAATAATATCAGATAAGAAATTAAATCAGATCTAAATAAGTTCACAACTGATCCAAAACTGTGAAATGAAATCAAATCCTCGATAGAAGTTTCGAAGGAGACTTGCGGTACTTGTTTCTTCACACCGTTGATGAGAACAGCTACAAGCAGTACTGAAGGTTTATGAACCTGAAATTTTGAACCAAGTAATATCATATCAGATCTAAACAATATCATATCAGATCCAATAAGGTTCATATCATATCCAAAATTATGGTCAACCGAGACGTTGGATGCACATTTGTCTTTTTCTTCAAAATTTTGAATTTTGGTGCATGCAATCCTGCAGGATTTTGCTGCAAGATCTAGATCATGGGGAGTGAATGTGTCACTCTTATAATCTGATATTTCTTCCAAAATATCCAATTTTTTACATATTTTCACACCAGCATCAACATTAGAGGAAGAAAAATCAAATTTCTCTTTACTTTCGGAAGCAATTACTGGTAAATTTTGCACAGAATTCAAAGGAAAATCACCGGTGAATGTTTGCATGGAAGTGCAGCAGTGTTTTTCTTCAATATCAGATATTTGAATGTCTTCTTCTGTTTCAGCAATATGAGGAGATGAGATATCAAAGATCTCATAAACTTCCATAGCATCAGGAGAAGGAGTCACTGCATGGAGACTTTCTTCAATTCGAATTGAATGTGTAGAAGATTCTACTTCATCTTCATCTTGAATAACTTCATCAGAGAGAGTAGAGGCTGAGAATTTTGAGTAAAGAAATCTTGTGGTGCTGCATGTGATCTCCAAAGTTCTATTATGATCCTCATTGTGCTTGCAAAAGGTTCTGTCCAATTTTGTCCAGACTTCCTTTGGGTATTCAGCAAGACCAATAAGGTAGCGCAAGCTAGGAGAAAGGGCCAGACACATTGCTCCAAAATATCTATCACCGTCATTTAGACAGTCATTCTCATTCTCATAAGAATATTTTCCAAGTCCAATACAAACCTCATAGAAACCTTGTCTCTTCAGAGATGCAATAATCTTCAACTTCCATTCTGAATATCTTGTGAATGGGGTGAGAAGAGGGATTGATGAGTCCATTCAAAGTTGTACCTATCAAAACCTGCAAATCAAAACAAAAGGGGCACTGTAAGGTCGGACAGCATGCACATTTTCGGCTTTCATCACACCCAGCATAGTTGATCAAGCAAGCTTGACCAACAATTTCCTTACTTGGGGTATTAAGTGGTAAGCCTTGGCTTTTGGTGCAGTGCTGGAATTTTTGAGCTTTGCTCAAATTTCATGCAGAAATCTGTCAAAAAGATTTTTTTTGAGAGATAGAGCTTCATCCCACCGTGAGCTCTGATACCATATTAATCTTGCACATTGATCTAGGAACAAATAATCAATCTCATCAAGAAATAATCAACAAATAACTCAGAAATGGTGTTAATCGGAACTAGAATGGTTTCCTCTCTGTATATTCAATAAACAATGAATAGTTACAATAACAATGTCAAGCAATAGCTTGAATCAATGAGGAATTCGAATACCAAAGGAGGTCATTCGAATTCAATGAGTGAGTCTAGCTTAACTGACTGTAATCCATTGGTTCACACTCAGTTAACCACTTGACCAAAACCCTAATTGACTCACCAAACCCTAACTGAAGTCAGAGTGCAATAAATGACTGAATCTCAACTGAAAGAGATCAAATACATGTCATAGAAAGACAACCATCAAGTGCTAGTGCTTCAATGACTTCAAAGAACCCCGATGAGTTTAACTGAAGCTGAACTAATCATCAGAATTTGGTGGAGGCACCCCTGTTGACTCCAGATCATTAAATAATAATAAATAATCATTAAATAATATATTTAATGAGAGGAGGTGCCTTAAATGACTGGTTGAACTGATTGTAACCACCAGTTAGCAATTAGGTGCATTAATATCACTCAGATCACCCCTGGAGTGCTCCAGTTAGCCTCCTTGACTATAGGTAGGCGTGGATGTGACTGGATGATGTCAATTAATGCTCCACTGATGTCAATTAATGTCAATTATACTTAGGATAGTGGTTTAACTAGGCCAATTTGACCAAAAAGAGTGTGTATGGTGGTAAATGTCTCCAACAGGAGTAGCCCAGGCTTCACTCTCGATAGAATCCTACAGTCCCAGTACTAGTAGATTGATCCACAATTAAGAAAGAGGGAATTTTGGAAGACCTAGTCATTTTTGTAGCCTCATGGGAATACCTCGCAGACTTCATGCTATTACAACTAAAATATTAGTTGGGAGGAAACGCTGTAATTTTGGGAAGAGCATGGCTAGCCATTGTCGATGCCTATATCAGTTGCATATCTGGACAATATCCCATGGGATTTACATAAAGGATATCATCTTGTATCCACCTGCCATACCAAGCATTGACCATGAGATTCCTATGTGGAAAAAAGAGGAGAGTGATGAAGGAAATATTCAACCACAACTCACAATAGAAAAGGCTCTCTATCTCAAGGAAGAAACGAAAGACGAAGTAATTAACAACTTTGTCTACAATCTATCTTAAACCTATCATCAAATGCACCGGTTTTTGGATGTATTAATGAGCACTGCCATTCAAGAAGAGACAATGTATTCCTCCTTTAACTCTATACCTTTTATTCATTGTCATAACATAAATCCTTCCCTTCTACCTGTCACAAATAGAGAAAAAAAAAAACCTTGAATATTAATCTCCATATATCTGCTCAACAAAGCTTATTCATATGTTATCTGAGCAAAATGATGTATTTTCCCAGGAGTACAAAAACATGAGGGGAATTCACCCTGATTTATGTAGTCACCATGTCTACATAAAAGAGGACAACCAACCTATTTGGAAACCCTAATGCCGAATGAACCCATCCTTGAGAGACGTAATTAAGGAAAAATTGGATAAATTACTAAATATAAATTTTATTTATTGCATTTCTGATAGTCAGTGGGTTTCTCCTTTGGTGATAGTGGATAAAAGAATGGAAAATAGAGAATATGCATTGATTTTGGGGAACTAAATAAGGACACACAAAAGGATATTTTTCCCCTACCCTTTATTGATTTAGTTTTAGACACATTAGCGAGGAATAATTTTTACTCTTTCCTCTATAGGTTTAGTAGGTATAACCAAATTCAGATTGCTCTAGGAGACAAGGACAATACCACTTTCACCTACATATGGGGAACATTTGCTTATTGATCCTTGCCTTTAGGGCTCTGTAATGCACCAACCAATTATCAATGCACATTGTTGGGTATTTTTTATGATCTAATCCATGATTGCATTAAAATTTACATGGATGTATTTATGGTCTATCCTAGCACATTTGATGACACATTAACAAAGATGGAAAAGGTGCTTAAAAGATGTAACTAAAATGACCCTTCTTTATGACATAGAAATGTCACATGTTGATGAATGAAGGTATTGTCCTTGGACACTACATTTCTACTATAGGAATTTAGGTGGATTCCAGATTCCACAAAAAATGAGTTAATTATAAATCTTCTTGGTATAACGATACCAAAAGAGGTACAATTTTTTTGGGTCATGCTGGTTACTATCGCAGATTTGTTGAAAATTTCACTAGAATAACATTTCCTCTATTTCATTTGCTTTCTAAAGATTATGAATTTGTGTGGATAGATGCATGTCAATCCTCTAAAAGTATTAAACAATCTCTTTTAGAAGCTTCCATTTTGCAAGGTCTTCATTGGTCCATTCCATTCCACATCTTCATAGATGCTTCAAACATTGGAATTGGAGCATTATTAGGTCATCAAGAAGAAGGAAAGCCCTACGCTATCTATGTTATTGGAAAAACTTAGCTCAAACAAAGCTAAATTAAATGAGGTTGTATGGACTGAAATGTGCATCAATTTATGTGCCTTCACACAAGTATTGTACGGACTGACATGTGCATTAAATGAGCTTGTACTTCTACAATTAATGGTGTTGCTTGCATTGGGAAATGTGCCAAGGGTTTTATCTCTCTCTCCTTCAATTTCAATCTCTTCTCGCTCTCCTCATTGATGGTGGTGTTTCTAATTTGTCCTTTATCCTAGTTTTATACTTTAAAAATTGTAACTACTTCTCTAACCACCTAATATATGGCCGAGATTCATTTATAAGATCTAGGGTCCTCACTTAATGCAACCATATTTAATAATAACTCACTTTAATTATTAAATATATTTTAAGTGAGACCCAATACAATAAAGTACAAAACATAATCATACACAAGGAACAAATTACATGTCCTCTTTATCACACAACACCAAAACTACAAAGACGACCTTCAGAGTTAACTTTCTAACACTCAAGGAGGATACTATCGTCCACAAGTGAATGTCGGACCACATCAACATCTGCAGGCACACTGATAAAATTGTCTGGCCTTTTCTGTCTTGGCGCATAACTGTCATCTAATCCTCAATAATAATCTCATCATCACTCCCTCTTTCCAGGGAGATCCTTTTAGACTACACCAAGCTTGTCTCGAAAGTGTTCAAACTTTACAAGAGACAGAAGCTTAGTCAACACATCAGCAACTTGTTCCTCTGTAGGAACATACTAGAGCTTCACAGCTCCTCTCACCATATCTCGGATGTAATGATACTTTATCTCTATACGATTTGACTTATCATGAAACATTAGGTTCTCTGTTAACTTGATGCAACTCTGGTTGTCATAATAAATCTCAGCTGCATCCATCTCGGTATCAAACAATCCTACCAATAATTTGTGAATCCATACTGCTTCGCTACAGGATGAACATGCTGCAATGTATTCAGCCTCGGTTGTACTGAGGGAAACACTTGTTTTCTTTCTGCTAAGCCATGAGATCACACCTAAACCCAAACTGAAACAACATCCTGAAGTGCTATTTCTATCTTCAACACTTCCCTCCCAATCCGAATCAGTATAGCCACACAATATAAACTCATTGTCGGTTGTATATCTGAGGCTGTAATCCAATGTACCTTTCAGGTACTTTATCACATGTTTTGCTACAACTAGATGAACATGTCTAGGCTCTACCATATATTGACTCAATGTGTTCACAACAAAACATGTATTTGGTCTTGTATTTGTCAAATACATTAGTGAGCCAATAATTTGTCTATATAATGTGACATCTTCTCTTTATGAAGAGCCATCATTCAGTACCTTCAAGTTTGTCACCATCAGAGTGTTAATTTCTTTGCAATCTAACATCCCAAATCTCTTCAAAATCTCTATTGTGTATTTTCCTTGGTTTAGGAAAATCTCATCAGGAAACTGCCATACTTCAAACCTGGGAAATAGTGCATTGTGCCAAGGTCTTTCATCTCAAACTCTGCTGCAAGTTTCATCTTACATTCATTGATGATATTCTCCTTTCATGTAAAAAATAGGTCATCTACATACCATAGTAATATCATGATCCCATCATTCTCAACCTTATAGTAAAGGTTTAAATTAGCTTTACTTTTAGTAAAGCCCAAATTCATTAGGAATCCATCAATTCTTCCATACCCTACTTTGGGTGCTTATTTTAACCCATATTATTCTTTCTTTAATCTGATTACTTGTGTTTCCTTATCGTGGGTTTCAAATCCTGGTGGCTTCTCAATATATATTTCTTCTTTTATGACTCCATTTAGGAAAGTTGTTTTTACATCCACTTGATGTAGCTTCCATTTCATCTTGGCTTCCAAGGAAAGGACAGTTCTGATATAAGTATATCTTGTTACCGGTGTAAAAGTTTCTTCATAATCAATTCCTTCCTTTTGTGAAAAACATCGTGTGAAAAATATTTCTTTAAACTTTTCATTACTACCATCGGCCTGAATGCTTTGTCTTGAAAATCCATTTTGAAGAAACTACCGACTTGTCCTTTGAAGAAACATGTGGGTTCTTCATCAACAAGGTTGCTCATTGATGCCACATAGTTTGAATAGATACTTTGTATTTTGCTTCCTTCTGGTGCACCATATCTTTCTACTTCTTTGATTACATCACGAGCCCAATGTGGTCTTCTCTTTGTTGAGATCATCTTCTGGGGTGTTTCCATCAATCCATGAGGTTCCGCCATATGATCTTCTTCAATATCTCTAACTGGTGGTTTGTGTTGATATTACAACATCAGAAGTCATTCTCTAGTCTTGACAGTAATATCAAGATAGTAGACTTGTGTAGTCCTACAAATATCCTCATATGATTGAGGTGGTGATTTTGTAAATCTTGTGAGTAATATCAAGCTGATTCTTGTGAGTAATATCAAGACAGTAGACTTGTGTATTCCTACGGATATCCTCATATGATTAAGGTGGTGATGTTGTAAAGTCTTGAGAGTAATATTAAGACAGTAGACTTGTGTAGTCCTACAAATATCCTCATATGATTGAGGTGGTGATGCAATAGACTTGTGTAGTCCTACAAATATCCTCATATGATTGAGGTGGTGATGCAATAGACTTGTGTAGTCCTACAAATATCCTGATATGATTGAGGTGGTGATGTAGTAAACTTGTGAGTAATATCAAGTTCTATAGATATCCTCATGTTGTGAGGTGGTGTGCTTTACGATGTAAAATAAATATACTATGTGGTGTATGGTTAGTCATGGTCAACGGGAGCTAGAAGTCTCCTTTAGGGATTAGCTACCCCTAGAGTGATTTACTTTAGCTTGTGACTATATGACTTGGGGCAATACATATGATCATAGGTTTAGAAACGGTCTTATGAGTATGATTTGATAAAGATGATTATTTAATGAAAACACATATGGACCATGCAGAGATATTTAATATAAGCATAGAGAAAGAGAGAGAAATCCAATTGCATATGTTGCACCAAGTAAACTTGAAATTGATTAGATATCAGTTGAGTATTAATTATGGTAAACAAGTTCAGTTAATTAAGGAATCAACTCCTTAATTTGTGCAAGTGGTTATTGGAAATAAACACTGATGGAGATGCACTAGTTTTGTTCAGTTACATTCAGTTTTGTTCAGTTACATCTAGCTCTGTTGCGTTACATTTATTTATGTTTAGTTACATTCAGTTTAGCTCAGTTACATTCAGTTCAGCTTAGTTAACTACTCAGTTACAGTTAGTTAATTAATGGAAGGCACGTATCTTCTTGTGGGAGATAGTCATGGACTACTAGCTTGACACCAGATCAATGTGGGGTGCATGATTAAAGATGGATCAGTGTTCCAAGTGTTAACAAGTTTCTGCTACACACAACCATTCTATTTTTGTTGTAAAATGTAATTTCACTTGTTATTAAAGTGATATGCACTTGGCAAGTCAGATACGGTGTTCCATTCAATCTCCACTCTCTGGTGCTCTCGGTGAAATCAATCTTCTATTGTGTTGTAATAATTATCCGCTACTTATCAATCATACTCTAAGATCGTTTTCTGGGTTTTTTATCCTCTGAATCAATAGAGGGTTTTCTCAGGGTATATCCTGTGTTCTATGGTTTAATTTATGTCTTTGGATTATTGATGAGATTGATATGCACTATTATTGTGGATTAAAGTTTTACAGTTATAGTTTCTTTATATTTTGCTCAATCACTAACATGGTATCAGAGCAAGGTCGTGCAAGTGCTTAGTTTGTGCAAGCAACTAAATCCTACGTCATCTTGAAAAGTATTGAGAAAAGAGATTGAAGCCATGGCATCGATCTCCATCCAACCGAAAGACCAGTTTGAAGATACTTCCAAATTGAAGGCAAAAGTGTGAATCATTCTTAAAGAGAATGATCTAGATGTTTACTTGAGCTTAGTGAGTGAGGACTCCTTATGCAGGGTGAATTAAAGAGCAAATCAATATGCACCATTTTCGTCACTTTTCAGGAGACAAATTTCATGGAGACGTTTTGATCAATCCGTGAGGAATTAGACAAAATGGTTGAAAACCAACTTCCGAAATGGGTCGATTTATCTTACTCGTCAGAATATTTCAAAACTCCGCAACTGTTTGAGAGATACAATCAGGTGTTTGGAGATGAAATTCTCAGAATTCGTGTTATGGTCGTTTTCCCAAAGTGGACCAATTGATGGAACAACCCCAAGAGCTGTAAGTTGGATATTATAATTATTCAATGTATCTTGTGTATAATGAGAGCATCATATAGTTGAGATCTCATCCAAAGAATAATTTGATCGTTGGAAGAAGTTTTCTTTAAAGGAAGAACATTTGCTTCGGGTTGCATGGGATCCAGTTTCTCCATGCAGAGATTTCCTACCTCCTGCGTGCACTCAAATTTGCAAAGAGATCAAGACCGGGGGACTACAATAATATCCGCAAGGAAGAAGATATCAAGAGGGAGCATGCAAAACAATAAAAAATATAAGTACCCAGTTTTTTTATTATATGTTATTTAGATCTATATGCTTTTGAATGTTTTCATTACAGTCATATAGAGGATACATGATTGTTCATAAGATATGAATATAGAGCATGCATGATTATTTTATAAAATATAAATATAGAGGATGCATGATTGTTCATAAGATGTGAATACAGAGAATGCATGATTATTTTATAAAATATGAATCTAAAGCATGCATGATTATGAATATAAAGGATGCATGATTGATTCATAAAGATATGAGTATAGAGTTGCATGCTTGTTTCATAAATCGAGAGTTACATGCTTGATTCATGAGATATGAAAGTTGGACATGATTGATGAATGTTGGGCTGTATGATTATTTAATTATCATATGATTTTATAAAATTAGATTTTGTTTTAATACAATCTGTATTCGTGTACATGGAATTGTGTTTAGCATATACATTGTTGTTCCTATTTTTATTGAAATGTTATCAATCTCATGAGTCCAAATTTTGCGAGATGATATAAAGACTGATATAAGACTTATGTAGGATTGATACAAGGCTGAAAACATCATTCATAAGACATGATATTTAGGGCAGCACGATTGTTTCATAAACTGTTAACATAAGACTACATGATTGGCTAGATATAGGGCTTCATGCTTACCTTATGAGATATGAACATGGGGCTGTATATTTCTTTCATAAAATAATTTTTTGGACTAATATAGGACTGATATAGGGTTGCATATCAGTACATAAAATTATAATCAGTTATGATAAATCGGTTGGTCAATATGTGTACATAACTAAGCAAATCTTTATCAATATATTGAAAGTATTTCATGTGAATAAAATTCATGAGTATGAAATGGTTCTAACCATGAGAATAATTTGTCTTGTAGGGAAAATTAATATGCCCTTACCTACAAGTAAAGAAGGACATGAATGTGGAGTCATTCTGATGGCTAAGCCTAAAAGAACAATTCAGGAGGTTTCTATTTCTCTTGGGAAGTAGACAAAATAGATTTCTTAATTATATTTTGATAGATGTGAAGACTCCTGAAGATATTATATCTTATTTAGATTCATGTGCCAAATAAGAGCTTCATATATAGATGAGCATAAGTCTCTGTGATGGAGGACCCAGATTAAAATTCTCACATTTACATGGTGAGAGGGAGTTGCTAGTCTTGCTAGCTACTGAAGAACCAGTGTAATTGGTTGATGTACCTCCTATAAAAAGGACATATGCATAATGCTTATATTTAGAAGGAAGTTGAGAAATGTATTCAAGAATATTGTTATGATTCTTATGATTAGTGGTGTGGCAGTCACTAGACAAATATTTTCCTAAGTTAAGGAAAATGTGCAGTAAAAGAGCCTGAAGAGTTTCAGGATAATGGACTACAAATTCATGGCCACACATATGAAGGTAAATATGAAATTTTATAATTCTTATTTCGTATTTGGAAGATCTCAAGTCAGTTGAGAAGTATTTGGTTAGTCACAGGTCCCATGATCTGTTATGTGCTTTAAATTTTGTACATAGACATGTACAAAGCATGTGGTGTGGTACCTACTTGGTACAAGTGTATGTGGACTCATATATGTCTTGATCAGTAAAAGAGAGTTTTTAATCTATATTAAATATGACTAATATAGTGATCGAGGAAGATCACATGTGTTGCTATAGATATAGCATGTTGAAAAGGAGTAAAGCTTTTAAGGGTTCTAGTCAATTATATTTGAGACATGGTGCATATCCATAGATGAGCAACACTGCCAGCATTCTTATTAAGCTTTTGTTTAGGACAAGCTTGGTATAGTACATAATAACTTCTAGTTGAAGAGGGAGTATTGACGTGTCTTCATAGGTGACAGCAGATAAAGTCCCCACCAGTTAGTCATCCATCGTACATGACTTAGGCAGCCAAGAGACATGGTCAAAAGTCTTAGAGACTATTTATAGTCTGGACTGTTAGAGAATAGTTAAAACCTCTTGGAGATGTAGTTGGGGTGCTACAAATATAAAGAGAAGGATCACTGATAAAGTGATCATGAGTTGAAGAACATCACAGAGAATTACAAGCTCACAAAGAACTTCTCCAGATAACGAAAGATTCAAGAAGTGAAAAAATACTGAAGAGTGAAAGAAAAGATAAGTCTTTCTTTCTGCATGTTATTACACATTTGTTGTATAATGTTGTATGTGATGGATTTAAAAATCCATGGTTTCTAGTTGAGAGAAACTTTATTCTAGATTGGATCTAGATGATGCTACTTGTGTAAGTAGTTGGTTGTTCTTTGAGCAGACCTATTGTGTTTTATGCTTACTACTAAGCATATGATTTGAGTACCTTTTAGGAACATTAGAATAGGTTCTTTGTATTTGATACATGGCAGACCTATTATTTGTTTGTGCTATCCAGCTATTGTTTTAGCCTGAGATAAGCAATGTAATTTGTGGCTATTACTTCAGAAGAAAGATGTATGTATGAGAGTAATACAAAAGCGAAATGTGTTTTGTGGATAGTACTACATACTAAGGAGTAGAGTAGCTTGTGAGGCTACCTACTAGGGTGAAATACTTGATCCTACAGTCATTAGGTGTTAATAGTCAACCTTTCTCGAAAACCCTATATGTTTTTTATGATAAAACACATTTGAGATGAAGTTTTACTTCATTGAAGTCAAGGTCATGACTTCCAATAGATAGGTACTGATGAGAATATTGCAAATTTGTGACAAGCCTCTATTTGTGACGAAGTTTAAACACTTATGAGATAAGCTTGGTATGGTAGAGACTGTCTCCCTCGCTGAGAGAGAGTGTTGAGATTACAACATCAGGAGTCATTCTCTAGTCTTGAGAGTAATATCAAGACAGTATATTTGTGTAGTCCTATAAATATCCCATATGATTGAGGTGGTGATGTTGTAAAGCTTGAGAGTAATATCAAGCTGAGCCTTGTGAGTAATACAAGGCAATAGACTTGTGTAGTCCTACAAATATCTTCATATGATTGAGGTGGTGATGTTGTAAAGTCTTGTGACTAATATAAAGACAATAGACTTGTGTAGTCCTACAAATATCCTCATATGATTGAGGTGGTGATGCAGTAGACTTGTGTAGTCCTACAAATATCCCGATAAGATTGAGGTGGTGATGTAGTAGACTTGTGAGTCATATCAAGTTCTACAAATATCTGCATGTTGTCAGGTGGTATGCTTTACTATGTAAAGTAGATATACTATGTGGTGTATGGCTAGTCACGGTCAACATGTGTTAGAAGCCTCCTTTAGGGATTAGCTACCCCTAGAGTGATTTACTTTAGCATGTGACTATATGACCCGGGGAAATACATATGACCATAGCTTTGGAAACGATCTTATGAGTATGATTTGATAATGATGATTATTTAATGAAAACACATATGGACCATGCAGAGATATTTAATATAATCACAGAGAAAGAGAGAGAAATCCAATTCCATATGTTGCCACCAAGTAAACTCGAAATTGATTAGATATCAGTTGAGTATTAATTATTGTAAATAGGTTTAGTTAATTAAGGAATCAACTCCTTAATTTATGCAAGTGGTTATTGGAAATAAGCATTGATGGAGATGCACTGCTTTTGTTTAGTTACATTCAGTTCTATTTAGTTACATCCAGTTCTGTCCGGTTACATTCACTTATGTTCACTTACATCCAGTTCTGTTCACTTACATCCAATTCTGTCCAGTTACATCCAGTTCTGTTCAGTTACATTCAGTTCAACTCAGTTACATTCAGTTCAGCTTAGTTACATTCCATTCAGCTTAGTTAACTACTCAGTTAGAGTCAGTTAATTAATGGAAGGCACATATCTTCTTATGGGAGATAGTCATGGAGTGCTAACTTGACACTAGATCAGTGTGGGTTGCACAATTAAAGATGGATCAGTGTTCCAAGTGTTAGCAAGTCGCTGCTACACGCAACCATTCTAGTTTTGTTGTAAAACGTAATTTGACTTGTTATTAAAGTGCTATGCACTTGGAAAGTTAGATAAAGTGTTCCATTCGATCTCCACTCTCTGGTGCTCTCGGTGAAAGGAATCTGCTATTTTGTTGTAATCATTCTCTGCTACTTATTAATCATACTCTAAGATCATTTTCTGGGGTTTTAATCCTCTGAATCAATAGAGGGTTTTCCTAGTATATATCATGTGTTCTATGGTTTGATTTATGTCTTTGGATTATTGATGAGATTGATATGCACTGTTATTGTGGATTAAAGTTTTAAACTTATAGTTTATTCATAGTTTTCTCAATCACTAACAGTCTGGTACCTTCTGTGGTTCTAGGAGCCTCCTCCTCTTCTTCATGATCTTCATCCGCAAAGATCTTTATCGATTTGGTGAAGGTTGCATCTTCATCAAATGTAACATCTGTACTGATCTTGATAAGGAGGAATCCCAGAATATATATTCTATAAGCTTTTGACTATTCACTGTATCCCAAAATATTCCCTTCTTTCCTGAAGGGTCCAATTTTGATCTTTTCTCCTTTGGAACATGTAAGTATACGAGACAACCAAATATATTTAGCTAGCTCATTTCAAGCTTTTCACCAGTGAACATTTATTCTGGGGTTTTGTTTCCAAGAGAACTATGAGATATTATATTCTAGACATAGACTGCGGTTCTTGTTTCTTCTCCCCATGAGTGCATAGGTAGATCTTGGTCATAGATCATTGCTCTGACTGCTTCCATGATGGATCTATTCTTTCTTTTTGCTACTCCATTTTGTTGTGGATTATAGGGTGTGGTAAGCTCCCTCTTAATCCCAACTTCTTTACAAAATTCCTTGAATTCATTTGAAGTGAATTCTCCTCCATTATCTGATCTTTAGGTCTTGATCTTCTTTTCAGATAGATTTTCCACAAGAGCCTTAAATTCCTTTTAAGAAGTATATCCAAGTATTACAAGAGTAATCATTAATAAAGGACACATAATATACATACCCTCTTAAGGAAGTGGCTTACATCGATCTGCACACATATGAGTGTATAGTGTCCAAGATCCCTTTTGCTTTGTTGTTACTTCTTGGGAATGGATTATTGTTGTTATTTCCTTGAGCACGTCCTTTACATACCAGGGANCGTTTATATAATAATTTGGCAATTTTTAGGGTGAAAAAAGTTTACCCCATCAAAATTGGGCGAAACAGGGCTTCAAAAAATGCAAAATGGCGAATCTTTTTTTGTAGAAAACCCCCTAAAAATAGCCCATGGGCTAAATTTCGCCCCTAAAATGTCCATCTTACATACTCCTTCATGATCGATTTAGATCTCTGGTAGACATGTGACAACCTTGCTCACAATTGGCAATGATTTGTAGTTTACATGGCCAAGTCTTTTATGCCATAATTCACATAGACTAATGGTGCTAGTTGTAAGAGCTGAATCTATGTGTCCTTTCAATTTGTAGAGTCCTCCTTCGACATCAATTATAGTAGCACCATCTATTTTCCCTTTTGGCCACATAAGAACTTCACCATCTACAAAGGAAACTCTAAAACCTTTCTTATCTAGAGCTGAGATGAAAAGAAGATTCTTCTTTAAACCTAGAACATATAAGACTTCCTTCATCTTCATGATCTTTCTAGTTCTTAATTTGTAAGAGGCTTCTCCCATTCCTTTGATGGGGTACTGATAATCATCTCCAAGTTGTACCTTATGTGAATAGTATTTTTGGGTAAGACAAGAGAGTGAATCCTTATGCCATGTCATATGTTTGGAATAATCACTGTCTATGAGCCAAATGTCACTTCCATGGGTGAGTGAACCTGTGAGAGCTGAAATTAGGACATACTCTTCACTAGAGTCTTCATTTTATGTGGTCCTTTCCTTGTCTGATTCATTTTCTTCAACTGCATGGGCATGGTACTTTCAGTTCTTCTTCTTGAACTGATCTTTCTTAAGAGGGAAATGTCTAGAAATGTGTACCATCTTATGACATGAGTAGCATTCAAAGGATGAATAATCCCCTCTAGGCTTCTTATTCTTCTTGAAGTCTGGTGATCTTCTGGGAGATGAACCTTGACACTTCCTTTTGATTCTTCCATTCTTGGTGTGTGTAGCTAGAGCTTAATGTTCATTATCATTTAACCTCTCTTCTCTGTTTACTATCCTTCCTTCTTCTTGTACACATTCTTCCCATAGCTTGTTGAACTTGGTTAAAATTTTTCTAGCACATATTCCTCTAATGTAAGAAATCTCATCCTCTAGGGAGATCATTCAGGGTGGTCATCACTAGTTCTTATTCTTCTACCATATCACCATTGGCTTCTAATTGTTATTTGATATGAGGTACTCTTGAGAAGTATGATTGTATGGTCTCTGTCTTCTGTATCTTCACACCCTTGAGTTGGTTTCTCAAGGTCATTCTTATGTTGATGTTCTTACCTTCAAACATACTAGTTGGTGCATCAAACATTTCTTTTGGAGTATTCTTTGAAGATACTTGGGGGATCAACTGATCAGTGATGGAATTAGCTATGATCCCTTTTACTTTGATCATATCCTTTTTGTGTATGGCCTTTTCCTCTTCTCCCTCTGCTTCCTTGACCTCTTATTTGATAAATCCATCTAGGTCATGTTCTTCAAGGATGAGCATGATTATGTACTTCCATGCTCTGAAGTTCTCTGTTCCCTCAAGCTTTTCATCAAGCTTGGTGTTGTTTGTCATCTTTAATGAATGATAACTTCAAATGGAAATATAGGCGATAGAACCTACAAGTATGATGACTACTTTTAGAATATGCTTCAGGGTGACTTAGGGTTTGACTAGAAAACCCTAATTTTCCAACTAGGATCACTTGTAGAGCTGATTGGAGGAAAATATGCACCTCCCTAAGGTGAGCTAAATTGTATCTTTCTTTTTTGGAATCATAGGATGGAACCTTTAAAATTTTGATGCCCTAGTTTCTCCTAGTAGTAATGGTAGGTCAAAAAGTGAAAATCCTCATATTGAAAAACTGCTTCGATAGAAAGATGTGCCCTCATAGGGAAAGTTGAATGGACCTTCTTTTTGAGCTGATCTGTGGAGGGAGGTATCTGGAATAGTAAACCCTGGTTTTTCAGATTGCAAGATGAGTTGTTGCACAATGTATTTTTTCATGTTAGCTCTGATACCATGTTAAGATTTTAAAAGTTGTTATACCAAAACAAAAGGATCTCCGAAAGAACAAAAAACACATTAAAACAAAAGAGAACACAAAGATTTATCCTAGGAAACCCTCATGTGGAAGAAAACCCAACAAAACTTCCTCTATATATACTTCAACCGAGTACAGTGTAAGACCCAAAGAATAAAACTAGACTGCTTCCTCTCCTCCAAATGTATTGTCTCTTCTCTCTCTAGCACAACAACTTGAGTGTTCTTCTTGTTCAAATGAGCGAAGTGTGTCTCCAATTTATACTAATCAACTAAGAGGCCTAATAACCCAACTGGTCCAACTTCTCCTTGTTGCCAAGGCCGACTTGCCTTGGAAGACTCAAAAATACATTTTAATAATACTTTTGTGGATACTACTGACTCGACTTACAACAAAGTTGTTTCCCTCAAGACTTTACATGACCAAATACATCAATTACATCCCTAATCGGAGGAACAAAATCTCCATAAGGGGTAATAACAATAATAATACAAAATAGAATATATTTCGCAGTTACATTTCTTTAACAAGGAACTCAAACCATAGATCATAAATAAAATCCTATAAAAATTCCTCCAACAAAGATTTTCCAGAGTATATCTTTATAGAAACTCAAATTCTAGAGCCTAAACAAGTTCTGATAAAGAACCCTTGTGCCCAGGATCAAGAAGGTCAAAAGGAGGAGGCAAATATCTAAAGCATTTGAGTCCAATATGCTTCCTTAGGACTTGAGACCTACCTTCATATGGCAACTAAGATTTCCAAATGAAAGAAAGAAATTATAATTTATGGACTAGGGACAATTATTTTGGAGAATTATATGCAGACCGTTCACAACCCTAGGGAATGATGAGCATAGCAATATGTTGTTCATAGGATGAAATATGAACAATCGAGTGAGTACATGAGAAAGTTAAGGAGCTAACAACCCAAGTCCATAAGTCAAAGGAGGAAAAGAAGATGATGTATGACTTGATCCAACATGTTCTAGCTAGAAAGATCGTATCACTAGTATATGCAGCTTTTCTTCAAGAAAGATATTTCCTTTTCTAGCTAAATGCTATAGTACAAGGTAAACCCTATTCTCTTAACAATGTGAAATCATTTATGGATACATTCTTTAACAACCGTCCAAAAGATCAAGAACTTCTTTATGAACTCTATTAGTGTAACATTATTTTGTCTCAGGAGTATGCATGGAACCCTCCCTTTGCTAGAAATGTTCACGTAAGGGCCTTTGTATCCTTTATGAATGTACAAATTTAGTGGGACCTTGCTCAGTTCACCATCACCATGATGATCAAAAGTATTTCTTAATGGTGAGAGGAGCATACCATGATACTCAAGCTATTATTGGGATCTATCATCAGATGATTGCAAAACATGCTTAGGCCTCTGTAATCCTTGATGAACAAAAGGCACTCTCCTATTGTGTGCAACGTGTTAGCCATATGCAGATAGACAATATTAGGACTAATAAACTCAGAGGAGGTAAAAAGGAGGGAATATTTTTGTTTCTCCAATTTCGATAAGGGATGAAAAGGTTTGACATGTATACTGACTGCATCTAGAAGTGTGGAATCCAATGGACCGGGCTTTAGTTTTGATTCCTTCTAATCTAAATGTCTTCCCCTCAATATCAGTTTGATTATTCCATGAGCAGGAAGCATGAAACTTGGTACTTCAACGAGATGGAGAAGAATGGAGGGAACTACACTGCAACAAATCCAAGGCTAGTTGGCTATAATATTAGTACTCTTCATCAATTATATTCCTATCCCTCATATTCAAATTATCAATGTGAGTTGCATGAGGACATGCAACACTCTCAGTTTGCGGTGTGTGTTGGGATCTGTATTTTCCACCTTCTATAAACCATTTTCTACCCTATTACCCTTTTTTCTATACCTAATTAATCATCTTTGGTCTCATTATTATTAATTATGAGGTATTTAAATCCAATGAAAAGATGATGATATTCCTACTAATAAAGATTGTGTGCATGCCAAAGGATATTGTTTTGAGATTGTTATAAGAATGTTATTTTCATATCAAATGCATGTGATGTTACTATGGTTCCCAAGCTTGTTGTTACTCCAACTTACAAGATTATAGTTACTCTGACTTTCGAGAAAGTTGTTGCACCAATAAAGGAAAGTGCCTGTCACATCCCCACCCTTCTACCAGCGAGAGGGCTCAACTATAATGCTAACATTCCAAGAAATCTAGCCCCATGAACATAAAAAAAAATGCATTGAACTTAAACATACACAGATGCCTAAATGATCATCAAACAACAGAAGCAATTTCATTCATTCACAACATTTAACATGTCCATATGGATTTATAAAACAAACACAGTTGCAAGGATTTAAACACAAGAATACTTATCTTAGAAGAAGCTTGTCTCATAACCAACTATGTCGCTGCAACGTTCAACCCAACCATAGGCCAGTGTGCTCACCAATCACTCAACAATAGTGCCACCCGATCTGGGCATGATTCCACAAGGAATAAGGGGAAACTAGTAAGCTCACAGGTAACCAACGACACACAAAACTCAGCCAAACCAACACAGTTGGGTTTATCAGGCTAACAAGAAGCTGAAAAGGTTGGTTGCTAAATAATGAACTCAATCCAAGAGCTATGGACACCTGCACTAGAACTAGCCTAACTTCTAAGACATCCACACACATCCAACACAAAGAAGCATCCCCTTCTTTGTTATGTAGTCCCTCGGGCCATGCCTTCCTTTCCAGTGCTATTCAGGGAGTTCAGAAAATAAAGTCAGCCCTCTAGCTCTGTCTATTAGGCTCCTACACACACTAGGTTTATCAAGCAGGCTCAGACTCCATTTCCATTTTAAAAACAGTTCAACCAAAACAACAGAGGCATACACAATAATTTCCAGATCTGGGATTGATGAAAATCGGCTTGGGAGCCAAAAATGAATTTGCACATGGGTAAAACAACCCCCTTAGCAGTAATTCGAATTCCAGATTCGTTTATGGCCCTAATGTGGCCAAAAAGAACTCAATCAGCACCCAAAATTCGTGGCTTTGTTCCCCCCATTGGCTATGCAAATATGAAACACGAAATTCCCCAACTGTGGAGAGGTGGAAACAACACAAAAACACCCAGGAGTGATCCCAACCACTGAACATTACCAAAAACACTTCCCAGACCGGGGAAAGATGAAGAACACAACAAAGAACGTGAATGGTGAATTCCAGGAGCTCCAAAATCGTGGGGAAGACCAAAGACGAGAATGCCTATAGGAATGGGCAGCATTTTTGGGCAATAACTTCCCCCATAAGTCAAAATCGCACTTCCCAAAACTGATAGCTTCCCAAATTTGAATTTGGGTTGTCATACCTTGCCCGTCCCATGTAATAACCAACTCAACCAACTTCTGGCAGTAATAAATGATTGGGTGAATAAGACAAGAAAGGTAGTTGACAGTTTTGATGGGTTATCCCTTTGACATTTGGCTTTTCCCCATTGGTCCCAAAGGTTTAAATATTCCCCCACCCTTATCCTTAGGAAATCATGCCCCCGTCTCATTATTTGTTACATTGACATAGCTGGTTGTGGGTTTTTAATTAAATTGCATATTTACATGATGTTCAAAATTACAATGTGCCGGCTAGCACAAAATACCATCGGCAACGAGTTTAATCGTCGGAACATAAAAACGATAATCCATGGTGATGCTTTTTGATGTAGCTCCACACCATGATTAATTACAATATATACATCATATACATTTAATGCAAACGGGGTCAAAACTGGGGTGTTACAGTGCCACAACTTCACCATGTTACCCCTCACATCCAACAATGAGTTGTTTCTCTAATAGCCTTGAATCACAATCCCCTGTTTTTTATCCTAGTCATTATGATTTGTCCAATTCCTAGAATACCTCAAGGGCTTAAAATTTGATTTTCCAAGACGTTTGATGAATTTATTATGATGTGTATCTTTCTTTGAATAAGTATTTCACTGAACAACTTGAGAATGGACAAATTCTCAAGATATTTCCTAGATCTTGTTTCTATTATTATGCACCCCTATTTGTTTAAAAACGCAACCTCTTTGAGAGAGGGAATTGAAAATTTGGATTAATTAAAGTTGTGAAGGAATGTGCAAGAATTATGAAGAAAATATTGCATTTAATGAAAATATCCAATTGGTTTTTGTAAACTTAGTGTTATGATATTTCCATGAAGCCCTATGTTCCAAGGAGGAGGACCCACTCTTCTTAACATGCAATGAATATCTTATTTCATTTAGCTTACTTTTGTGTGTGTGTGTGTGTGTGTGTGTGATTCAAGAATCCGATTGTTTCTCCTCTCAATTTACTATTACCATTCATTTGATGTTACTGATCTTTTAATGCCATTGCCATTTTTTAGATCTTAGCATATTTCCATTATTGTGTGAATTTGATTCAAGCTTTATAAACCTTTGATTGAATTGTGTGATTTAGGTGAAAATTGATTTCTGGTGAGACTTCATTTATGATTTATATTCTTGTACTGCACTTCATAATAAGAAACCAATGTTGAAATGGAACTTGTAGCATGCATATACTTTGTCCAATATCTTGAAATAGTCGACGATCCCTAGTTGATAATTAATGACTTGGTAATTTGACTATTTGTAAAAGAACAATTAAATCCACCAACACTTGTTGCTAACAATTGTACACTTCCAAGCAAATAGGTTTGCAAAGAAGTGGCAAAAAATTTGGCCTTTCCATAAAGTAAAATGATGTTTTTGATGTTTGTAATAATCATGGAAAGCATAAGAAGGAAATATGAGTTCTTATTTTTGGTTGGTTACTACTAGGATAATATGTAGAAAGGACTAGGAGAAGATAATACTTTCTAAATTGATAAAGGCCTTACATTAAATCTCAATAATATTTTACTAGGTTGCAACTTAGGCCTTCCTATGAAGCTTTCCTGTGAAGCTTTAGTTCAAGGGAGGCTTTTAGGTCAACTATCAATAGGTGTCAACCAATATGTATATGACAAAGGCACTTTTGTAGTTACAAAACAACCTTTCAACCGATTATGTAAGGTCATAACCCCTAGTGTGAAAGAATGAGTTTAACACAATGTATTGATTTTGTTCAAAATAATTGATTTAAATTCATAAAGTCAAAACATCCTTTTAATTTACTATGGACAACTAGTTTTATGAATAAAAAAATATCTTAGACACAATTAGTATCCTTATTGTTTACTGGATTTTTAGCTAATAACAATGCAATACATAGTAAACATTGTAAGTTAGAGCATGACGAAACAAAGTGATTATCAAGTTGAAGATACAAGTGGGGAACATAAAGAAATTACAAGGAAAAACAAGGAGATCAAATTTTTATGTACATTATCATATGACTGCAATTATAAGCAACACCAAAATGAATATACTCTTTAAACAAGACAAATTTCTACAGTAAGGAAAAATGTGGAAATATATGTTGTATACACACAAACATATGAACAAAGTCATAAACAACACCAAAATGAATGTACACTTTATTTATAGAAATTTATATAAAAGACTTTGTTGTTCTAAACTCAACATTGATATGTCATACATAAAGACTTATAAAGGATAACCATATTTCCTTCTCACATCTATTGTATTTGAGGTAATAATTGTAAAGTTATTTATATAATATGGTTCAAAGACACCTATCCAAAACTTCTTGCACATTGAAGACTTATTACATTAATACTTGTGCAAATAATCACCAATTGTTCACATGTGTTTATATTAAACTACACACAAAGCTAGTAACTCCAAAGTGCAATGCAAAAGGCCTAACGTGTAGGTACAAATGAAATAAAACATTGATTTCAAAGATAACAATAGTTTTTTTATAAATAATTGCCAGTTTAGTAACTCAATAATTTTTAGTAAAATATTCTATAAGAGCCCTAAGAGAGTTGAGTCAATTAATCTTGAGCTAGGCATGAGATCTCTCCCCCCACAATAGGGGAGGTCACAGATTAACTCTCTCAATCCCCTCGAGGTTAGTCATCGTAATTAGGGCCATCGATTGATCACATTTATCATCCATGAGTCATAGGTAGTACTCGAAGGGTTTCCTGTAATTTATTCCATTAGAAAAACATAAGATAAATTTCTTCAATTTGCATTAATAGTTGACGGAATCATATTCAAGGAACTACTTTAATTTTATAAGATGAAGTGGATGTACATATTGTTTTTCGAAGTGAAGGTGAACTAGAATTCTCTATACGTGTGTGCATGTATTGTGGAAACTAATATTTAATTTAGTGAAATATATTTAACTTTTGAAGTATGAGGGATGTCGAATATATTTTAAGTATTTGATGTGGCTTATAAGTTATGGTTTAGTAACTCAAATGGGGCATTGTCAAAATACTTAAAATCCAAACCCCAATAGACATAAAAGTATGGATTTTAAGTTTACTACACGTTTATTGAGTTTGATGGAATTCAAATGCTACATTAAAATTGGTTAGTGTTTATAACGATATCTATATCATTACTATTTCAGTATAGACATTACGAGGCTTAGTGTCAACAAATAAAAGTAAAATTGCATGATCAGATGTCACCCCTTATTGTACTCACATTGGAGTTGATTTTGTATTCTCTTCGAAGTATTTTTTTTAATCTTGCTAAATATCATTTTGTATTGTTATAATTTCCTAGAGGTAAGTCAAAATGAGCGAGAAGCACTAGTAAATGAGTTGGGTTTTCATTAAATTATGGGGATTAACAATATCAATAATTAAATGTAAAATTAGATGATGCAATCTCACCCTTTATTTTGAAATATTTCAGAACCATTATTCTCTACTTAATAAATAAGATTTTATTCATTCTAGTTACATTTATATTACTTCAACGAGAGGTGCATCAACAAGATGATAAACATTAGTAAAAGTATTAAGTTCTCATAGATGAGACCCATGTTCAAATCCCATTTCTACTAAAAATGAAAAATATGGTTTATATTGGCATGTTTTGCACATGATTCAAACATCCAATGTGGCCTTCATCATAATTCTCCTTTATGGAAACAATACAATATGATTTAACCCTTGTCTATTGCATTTGAGAGAAAAAAAGAAGCAATTATTGTGTTCATGTGACCGCATCTATAAAAAGTAATTTTCGCAAAGAATTGGCATGTGATCTACTTATACACAAAACATCAACCTCAAATCTACTTCTAACTATGTAACCATGGATCCTTCTACCTTATTGCAAAGTTGCTAAAATAATGCATGTAGAAAGGTCAATCCTTGTTGTATTAACATTACGTTTTACGTATGTCATTTTCATTTGATTGAACAACGACACTTTTTTGGCATGTCCATTTTGAGAAAACTTCACAGTCACAGAATTCTTAGATGAGGCATCCCCTCTCTTTAAGGTGTATTATCAAGAAAGTGGAAGCCATACACACACCCCTACAGTTCACATACATTATTACAAGGCAACAGACAATATAAAATTTTGATTGAAACCCAATTTTAAGTAGGTAATCACAATTCCATTTTCCTTCTTTTTGCAAACCACCTAAATATGCACATGCATATAGCATACTTAATATGGTAACTAATCTAAGAACCACACCATCAAATCACATTTAATTAAATAGTGTTATGGCCTCGTTGTCATGTTCATTCCAAGCATACCCCACATCCAGTGTCTTCCATGATGCCAAATTTATTTCATGCATTTTATCTAACAATCTGTACTTGCAATATTCCCCAACATGGAAAAAAATTCTAGGAGTGAATATCAACCTCAATGCATTTTCCAATAACATAGTCATGGATCAAGTTACCCATTTCAATTTCTCATTATCAAGTACAAGTGATGAATACGGTAGCAATGGTGAATGGGTTTTAATG
Organism: Pseudotsuga menziesii; assembly: GCA_001517045.1. Taxonomy (NCBI): domain Eukaryota; kingdom Viridiplantae; phylum Streptophyta; class Pinopsida; order Pinales; family Pinaceae; genus Pseudotsuga; species Pseudotsuga menziesii. The sequence continues at coordinate 284,786 of LPNX010297191.1, read as the reverse complement.
CTCAAAAGATGCATTTGATGAAATATTGGAAAGTCCTCAAGGGTATAATCATTCTGTGCATGCATTGTAATCATGAAAGTGTAACACCCCTCTATGACATATATTCAATGGTTTTAGGGGGACATATCCAAGTTATAGTATAGGTGCAGGACACACTCGTGATGGCTATATGAGTGGGTCCTACCCCCGTGCAATAGTATTAGATTATGTAGCTTCATATGCCTATAATAATAGTATTTATAGTAAGGGCATGGGGATTCATAAGAACATAAGTTAAGTTAATTTAATATTATGAAATTAAAGATGAGGTTATTGAAGAAATATAATAAAATAATATCTCCAAGATTCAATAAGGGGCCATAGCATAAAGTTGGTCAAGGTGTTCATGAAAGGAAAAATCACCAACACAATTGGCTTGCAACTCCTCCACCAAAATGACAAGTGCCTGTGAATTGTCTATTCCATTTCCATTTTAAATATGGAACCTAAGGTAGCTATGCAAAGAAATGTAGTCATATGGTTATGTGCTAAATGCTTGGTTTTTAGCTGTGGTAGTTTCACTTTATGGCCAAGTGGTAATTTTTTGAGTCATATGCACTTACATAGATATAGGAGTTATCAATGCATCTTAGTACAATATGTTTTAGCTTATGACCATTGCAATGGAAACCACTATTTGAGCTTCTCCAAAGAGCAATTTCAATTATCATTTATCTTCCCCAACCCACTTGCTAAGTATATCTTCTGCTTTCACATATAGAAGTTAACCTTATGTCTTGCCTTAGTTGTTGCACATGCCAAATCCCTTGCAATCAATGCTTTCCCTATTCCAAGAGGGACACATAATAAAACACTCCTTATAGTGGAGATGTGGTAATTTGCAAAGAAATCAGAATAGAGAAAATGGGAACAAACATTTATTTTAGTACATCAATGTACTCAGAGAAATTTCCAATGTCATCAAAGCCCGCTATCTCATCAACCTACAAAGGTTGAATGTCAGCTCCACCTTTAGAACTAACCTACAAAGGTTGAATGTCAGCTCCACCTTTAGAACTAGTTCTTGCAGTTTGTGCCCCTGCAACTCCTGTACCAATAGAATCACCCTGATGGCCCCACCCAAAAGCTATCACTTTCAAACCCCATGCAATTGTGCTATTCATGTCCAATCCACCAAAAATCCATGGTTGTCCAAAGCTTCTATTTGCACCATGCATCAAAGATCCAACTAGACCCGATCCATCTCATCTACAAGAAGGGAGTCATTCAGATAATCTATTTTTTGAGCATGATGATGCTTATGCACTCGAGATCCACCTTGTCTCACTTCATGCCCATTTTTGTTCCCATGCCTTGATGTAAAACTCTACAAGGGGGAGAACGCAGCAGTTGTTTCTCTTTTTTTCATAAGAAAACCGCCACACTTCAGTACAGTTTCGAAGAGCATATCGCCTTCTCCCTTCTTGTTCTTTACCCTCCTCACTTTCTTTATCTTCTCGATCTCTATCATCTCTATAATCTCTATCAAAATCCTCCTTTAAAGATGATAGGAGGTGCCATTTCTATCATTTCTTCTGTTGGATCGGAATAGACTGTTCATCTTGACAATTGAGGTTCAGTAAGTTTGTCTATGCATCCACCAATCACCTGAATTTAATACAAGTAATATTTCTATTAAAGGTGAGGCTTTATATACCAAGAAATGGGACACAAAAGAGATACAATTATAAAAACATAACATAGCATCAAATATGCATCCCCTGTGTCTGTGTTATCTGTGGCATAATCTTTTAGATTGACAAAAAAAATTCTTTTTCTAGTAGAACGACATAAACTGATTGTATGTGACTGCTATGATTTATAATTTTGTCATACAAACCATTCAAAAGTGTATTTTTCAGAGAGCAACAAAGTCTATTGATGTGTTTATTCCAAACATGTCCATTCATGTTCTTCACCTGAGTTGATGGAGTTGCAGCTGTCTAGAGGAGAATATCTACAGTTGCATAACAATTCATTAAGGATGATGCATTGCATGTGACTGAAACATCAAGTACTAAATACATTATGTTGAATGTCAATTCCTTCCATGGATGAAACACTAATTCATAGAATAATATTGTTAACATAATTGCATATCATAGGCATAGCATAATTTGAAGATGAACAACATACACCTATTCATAATAACAAGAGTCATGTTATTTCCAACCAAGACGCTATGATCCTTTAGTTTCCAATGTATTGAGTTTCCAGTCTTTAACAAATTGTCATACAGTGTATAAGTGTTGGTGAGATCACAACTCTATTCTTTAATCCTTTTCTCAAATTTTATGATCGAATTTGATTTCCTAATGCCATTTTATGAGCATCAAAATCTCTATTTTTAATCATTTTCAATTTCTAACAATTTTTTAATAATTCTCAATTTTTGTAATTTTCCTAATAATTAAAAAAAACAATAATGATTACATAACTGAACTTTGAAATTTAAAGTAGTTGCTCTTTCTTTAATTCTAAAAGGATTTCAAAAAGATTTTTGTTTGTGAAAAGAATAGTTAAGTTTGAACTTTGAGTTATGGGCTTCGATCATATTAAAATAAATTTGAGGTTAAGTTTTTTATTTGTGAAAAGGAAACTGAACGTTGAACTTTGACTTATGGGCTTAAAACCTCTTAAAATAAATTTGAAGTTAAGTTTTTTTATTTGTGAAAAGAAAACTGAACTTTGAGGTTTTGGTTATTGGATTAAAACATATTAAAATAAATTTGAAGTTAAGTTTTTTACTTGTGAGAAGAAAACTAAACTTTGAACTTTGAGTTAAGTATGTTCTTCAAAATAAGATGTCCATGAAGTCCCAGTCTCCCAAAGATTTTATTGACTATTTAAGCAAACAAAGAAAAATGCATATCGAAATAAACCAGTGAGAAGTCAAAAGTATGTCATGTAAACCATGATTTTGGGGTCCTATGTAAAGCACTGCGCATTGGCAAAGGAAAAATTCAACTTTGGCTTCTCTATTTCACAATACAACATTGAATCCTACTCAAGTTTGAGTCTTTATCTTTTTACTTTTGACATAGAATAGTTTTGCATTGTGGCATATTCTTCCAATGCTTCCAGTTCATCTCAATCATCCTCCATCAAGGGCTTCTTGACTTAAACCTCAAATGGTAAGAAAGTTCCACCTACTTCTTGTACAGATTTCAGAGGACACCAACCTCTAGACCTCCTCATCATGAAAAGGAGACGGTTCCTTTAAACATTGAACACATTATCTAGGAACCTCTAGTTGAGATATTTCTCAGTTTTTACAGTTCTTGAGAGGGATCCTTTCTTCTCTGGGAATCCCAACTCTATATCTTTTTACTTTGACCTCGAAAGTTTCATACAATTTTATAAGAGTTGCACTCGCATTCCCACAATGTATTTTTCTAACATGCCTAGCAGTGCCTTTGATCTATCTATGGTCTCTTGTTCGACAATAAAAAGATCTGTTCTCTTCTCTTCTCTTCCCTTCTCTTCTTTATTATTAGAATAATCTAAGGAGCAATTTTTTTTCAGATGTCCCACATGTTACAAGATATGATGAAGGTTCCACTTTTTGTCCCAAGACTTTGCAAGGGGGTGGACGGGGGGAACTCATGCTACCATGAACAGAGATCCCTAGCTTTATATGTCCAAGATGCTATTATCCACTGACAAAAGACTTTGAGCAACCTATCCAAACCCCATCAAGCTCATCACCTCCTTTTAGTGCATCTCAGCCACTAGAGGTGGTAAGCATCAAACAAACTCGCCAACCTTGAATCCTATCGGTGGCAAATCTATGACACAACAAACCTCCTTCCTCGAGACCAACATACACTCTATTTTTATGAGACCTTGGAGTCAAAACCCCTCCCACCAAATCCATTTGAACAACCAACCTTCCATCATGAACTTTTTCTCCACAACCTCAAATGTTACAAGAGAGGGATCTTTTCGATCCAAAGCTCCTTCCAGGATCAACCAACCAAGCCCCCTCAACCCCAATTTGTCCCCAAAGGACATCATAAAGTTTTGGATTGGTTCCCTCACAACAATAGAGGATGTTAGGGATGTTTCTTCTCTCTCCATAATAGTCATTGCACATCTATATTTGTATTCTAGGCATCCTCTTCTTACACATCTTTCCTTCCAATTTTGGTCTTAGCCTTAAATCTTTGGATCATATAGAGGAGATATGTTTTTCCCTTCTCTCGTTTGCTTTACATAGGAGTGACTTGTGCAATCTAACATTGTATGGGCATTCTTGTTATTAGCAGTGATTTATTGAACATCAATAAAATGATCTCGCCGTATCTAGTTATGCTTATGCTTCCATCATTGAATTAAGTTAGAGCTTCACATATTTTAGGGTTTAGACATTCACCCTACTTTGAAGAGACTATTTTCATCTACTTACTAACATTTGTAACTCTTTACCTAACTTTTGTTTGTGTGTTTACCCTCAATGTCCTTAAGACTACCATAGCCATGGGAGTGTAATTTAAAGCCCTATTAACTTTTCCTCTCAAATTTATGGACATTAAAAGAACATTATCTTATGTTTTCTATAAAAACACGCTTGATCGTTACTCATTGGTACCGAAAATAAATTTTCCAAAAAAAGCAAAAAAACAAAAGTACCATTGGTGGCCAATGTGTCAGAAAAGCAAAAAGCAAGAGGGCAAGTGAGTTGTCCATGTGTGAGCCAATCGTCTTCCATGTGTGAGCCACTTGTCCATGTGAGCCAATCGTCCATGTGTGAGCTGGAACGTGAAATTTTTACGAAGCACGCCACTCGTATGAATTGGATAGCTGTTGCAGGATTGAATTCCCGCGGACATTAACGCTGGGCCGACATTTGATTTCGAATTTGAATTTGAATTCGAATTCGGAGCAAGAAAGCAAGTTCTGGAGTCCATTCATTTCATTGCATTTCATTCGTTGTGTTGTGTGTTATTGAGGCTGAGGGAGAGACATTTATAATTTCAAATGAAGTTTTACTTCATTCACCCTCTGGAGTGATCAGACACATAGTCAAGATCATTACGCAGAGGCAGAGAATTGATCTAATTTTACGTTTCAGATCATTACTCAGAGGCAGAGGAATTGGACCGCCTGGATTTCAGAACTCTGTGATTGAGGAGATATCCAGCACTTACTCTGTGATGGGAATGGCATTCTTTCCGAGGGACAAATCGCCATAATAATTAAATTTCTTGTGCAATCCCTTCAATACTGCCATTCGTGTAAAACTATTCACAGAGATGTAAAACCATCGAGTATTCTCATGAGGTCAGATAATCCGGACTACTTTTCATGGCTTTTTAGACTTAGAAATTTTGATTTATCAATTTGGAAAGGTATGCTATCTAAATGTTCTTGTATTTTCTTCTGTGTGGCAGGACGCCTTTTGATGCCCAGAAAGAGAGCGCCACGAGTGTGTACGAGAAACTACAAAATACAGAGGTAGATGTTGCTAGCGGTGTATGGAGCTCCATATCTGATTCTGCGAAGGAATTGGTTCTTGGAATGTTGCAGAAAGACAGCACGCACCGACTTTCTTGCTATCAAATATTGAGTGAGTTATTATTTTCTTTGGATTTTGTCGATATGCAAACCTTGTTTGTGAATAGGAATTAAGGTCTTATAAGTGCAGTGTGAGATGGGTAGACGCCAAATCTGTTCCTGTGAATTACCTTCCACAGAGGCAGAGGAATGATCACAGGAGGGAAAGAGAATGTGATCAAAGCCAGTGGTATCAGAGGCTCTACGACAGGGAGGCTCATCATCTCCCACAACACCATACTCTCCAACACCCACTACTCCTTCCTATGGTACACCGTTTTCTCCTACAACGCTATCAAGCTCACATGACACTCCTCCTGCCTATACTGGAGGAGCTCCCCTCCCTTCTCCATCTACACCTGAGTATGGTGTTCCAACGTTTGCCTCTCCTCCTCTGGACTATTCTGTGCCTTCTTCTCCCAATGGGGTTGGGTCTGTCCCATCTGTACCTGATTTATCACCTCCTGTTCTTGGTTCTACGCCATTCGTTGGGGATCCTAGATCTACTCCAGGCACCTGCAGCTAAGTTCTATTGCTCTACATTCATGGAATATAGAGCATTCTCTCCAGATCCTCGAAGCAGAAAATATGTAAACCTAATCCATGTTGTTCACATAGTATTTTGGTTCTTTGTAACTTATGTGTATTTTAACCCTTGCAGCTTCATATCATACATGCAAATGAGCTGAACAGGCCTCAAGGCGCTTTCATGGCATTTGCCATTCCTTTAAAATTGCGCTTCCATTTGCTATTACTGCAGCTTTTGGGGATCTCATCCAGATTATTTGCCAAGCATTCTGTCTTCATGGGATTTGCCTTTGGGCTTCATTTTGGTTCCAACTTGAGAGTATTTAAATCTTTCCTAAAAATAGATTTTGTGGTTGACATCTGTATAGCTAGTTTAACAGGTTTACCTTTTAATTAATAAATGAGATATGTTTCTCTAGTTTCTAGTAGCGGCTTGTTTTGAAGTTTTTATCACTTGTCACTATCCTGCTTGAAGCCATAGCTTATGCAGAATTTTGAATGAAGAAACTACTTAGGTAGAAATTAATACTGATTTAATATAGTGGACAATGTTTAAGCTTCTAGATTTGTTACCAAATGACATCCCTAGGGGCTATTTCCACATGGAAATACTTTGGAAATGTATTGGTTTTTTAAATGTACCTGTAAACTCATTGGAGACCTATCTAGACGTTTCCCAAAAATAGAAAGTTCTGTGAGATGTTTTTAAAGTATTTCCTACACATTTTCCATACTATTGGCACTGTTCTCTTCCCTTTCCCACTCCTTTAGTACAGTGAATGTTAAGAAAAACATAAATGCAGCAAAGACCGATACATATATATTCTAGCTATCTATCCTAATTCTTTTTCAGTTGTCTTGTTCCTTTCTGCTCTTTATCACATTCCATGTATTCAATGCTCAATTCCATAATCAGTGCCAAGTTTCCTTTCCTTTGCCTTCTTTACTATTATGCTCAATTATGGGACTTCAGAGACATCTTGTAGTTGTACTCATAATAACAGAGGAAAAACACTAACAGTAAAAACTATATGGAAAAAAATGTTGTATTAAAATCAAAAAATAAATTTTTATTGTATTAAAAAATTAAAAAATCAAATTGTGTTGACCTTATCCTTATTTACCCCTGCAATAATGGATCATGTCTCATATAAGCAACAAGGCCCAGCATTGTGTATTAACTACTGAGGAATGTACACCTTAATTGTGTGTGTGTGTTACTACCATTTCCCTGTTTCTTAAAATTTTAAAAGTGTTGTTTTTGAAATTTGTACCTATTTCATAAACTATACTCATTTCCTCATTTAAACTTATTTAGTTACAAAGATATTGTATTAATGTCCACAAATGAAGAAAACATGTATAGGTCAATGGGAATCAAAACACATAGCAATAGGAAAATAAGTAGTGCATAGGGCATCTCCTCCCTAAATCCGAGATAAAGTAAAAAAATTAGCATATCATAGCAAGAAGTAGGTGGGACCCATTATGGATAAATTCTCTGCAAAAGAGTATGCCTAGAAGTGAAAACAAGCAATTCCACAAAAGAAAAAGAGTTGCCCTTAACATAATGAAAAGCTGAAATACAAGGGTTGGCCTTAATCCAAGTCTAGGTCTTAGGAGGAGCTTGTAGATCCATCTATCATTGTAATGCTGCTAATACTAAGCTTAATAAAATTATCAGAAGAATGGCCAGGACTAAGCAGAGTCAGATTCATTACCTAGGAAGAAACCTACTAGGTCTATGTGATTTAAGAGTTTGATTGCTACAAATAACAAATAAGGACCACCTTAAAATTATACATATCTAGGTTAAATTGTAGGAAGATTAAAAATCAAGGAAAGATTGAAGGGTTTAATCAATGAAGGAAGAAGCCAAAAAGGAATTTAAGACAACAAGAATTAATGTTCAAGATGGGCAACAACTGAAACAATATTGAGAGATAAAGCCATAAATAGATACAATGATTCCCTTTGTGACTTATCAGGTTTAGCTCTGACTCGTGGCAGTTTTCGTTTCAATCATTATGGATGACTGTAATATATTTGTATCCATTGATGGTCAAGTCGTGAGGTGATGTTCAATATTTGACTCTTCCCTGTTTTGTTAAGCATTCTATGAGTAGATATTTGTCAGAACTATGGTTTGCTTATCTTATTTTGGCGTTACAAAGTGCTGCAACACATGAAGGATGTACTTTGTATCATTTTCTTATGAATATAAAGTACAGTTTTTTCCTTAGAAAAAATAACTATAATGAAGAAAGAATCACATGGACCAACCTATTACAGACAAGATAATTTTATTGATGTCCATAAATGACCAAGTGATAGGTCAATGGTACTAGTCTGATTCAAGCAAGAGACCACTAAACAATGGGAGCATTTGAAACAGTTCTAAAGCTAAAACGTGATCAAAATATAGGAGATAATATACTTAAAAATGTTAGGAAAAGAAAACAAAAGAATTTAGTAGGTCTAATTGGTCACATTTATAAAGGATTTCAATGCCTTTTGTACATGTATAAATATCATCCATGCAAGCACGTTGTTTTAAGTGGTTGCAGTAGGTGAATTCCCTAGGCAACTTTTACAAGATATATACCCCCACCTACGAATTTTTTGCCAAAGGGATATTTCTAGAGTGCTGTAAAGCTAGCTATATTGCATTGTGATATACCCATAATGGGGAGTTGCATAGAGATGTTCCCATTTGAGCCTTTTGGTCTTGACCTTTTGTTTTTGTCAGGCAATACCGCTAATTCTAAAAATGCAAAAGTTCCATTTGAATTTTCTTTAAACAAATAGTTACATGCATACTTATATTGTCCACCAAGAAAATCTCGAAGATGTTTAGAAGACATTAAATATCAAAAAATCACCAACCCATATAACTAGCTAATTAAACTGAAATATTCTTTGATAATATATATAATTGGAAATTATTCGTCTTGTACTTGGGAAGAACTCCACTAATTGTTCCCTGCTGGTATATATAAACTCATAAAGGGCCCAACCAAGTTTTTCATTATGCTAGCTAGTCAAACACACCAACCTATGAAGAACTCGATGAGTACTAGTTAGAGTCTGGATGTGAGGACTACTGATTCTAACTTGTTGTGGGTGACTCAAACTTGATGGAAGCAACTTTGGCTCACCAATGGGTTGGTATATACAATCTCATAAAGGGCCCAAACAAGTTTTTCATCGGACTCACTATTCACACTTGCCAACCCATGAAGAAATCGGTGAATACCATGGTTTTTTAAGTTTGAAGATGCAATAAGCAATCGCCAACATTTTCTCTTGGATGAGAGCAAAAGTTTGAAGATGCTTCCAAATTTCTTAGAGAATTTAACAAATCTTTAATACTTCTAATATGTAAAGTTTTGGATGACAGTCAACTGTTTTGTTTTTTGTATTCATCATGTGGTTTTTATATTGGGAAGTTTAGTTTCTTTGCAATTGATTGGAATTATTACAAAGCCTTTGGTACATTTTTAGAAAAAAATTGTAATCATAATTTTTTTTTGCAAATGAAATATTTACATATTTTCAAAACATTTGAGCTTTTCAATTATGGAGAAATGTGTCCCTCCCGTAGTTGTTATTATAGTCTTCCTTTGCTTTCTCTTTCCCACAATTTATTTATGTCCTTTGTTTTACAAAATTTCCTCATAATTGGTTGCTTTAGAATTAAAATTTATATTAGTTCTTAAGTTTTTATGGGCTTTGAATATGGTATTCTACTAGCTATGTTAGTATTTTAGAATTCATGATTTTGTTTGATAAGACCTAAACTTAAAGTTGGTGGAACTGGTCTTGAAGAAGGCTATGTAGGATTGTTCATCCGATTGCTTGGCCTAGACAATGATCCACTTGAAAGGGATGAAGCAATCAAGACACTTTGGCAACATTCAAATGGAGAAAATAGTTTGTTGATGAGATTGTCAAGTTTGATGGTAGTGTTATTCTAACTATCATCCTTCTCTCATTAGATATGCCTTCAACTACAGAAGCAGCTACAATCCTTTTATGGAATATTTCTTCAATCAATTTTTACAGGACACTAGTTGCCAAAGCTAGAGCAGTTGAGGAAATTGTTGGTTTGTTAAATAGACTATCTTTAACTAGAAAATGAACAACATCCTTAATCACTGAAAACGTCCCCTGGCTGTACAGTTGCACCCTCACTCCTCTGAGGCACGACTCAAGTGATCTCCGATCAGTCTGACTCTAACTGATCACTATGTTGATGAAATTGTTGTTGATGCCAACATGGACTTGCAATGGCCCCACAGGTTGTCATTGATGCGACCAGAACCCTCTTGCAGTGCACAGGTTTGGATGATCCCAGTACCCTCTCATCCAGTGCCTTGGATCCCATACAGAGATGGTTTGTGCCTTAAACCACCTTGTACCAAGTTGACAAGGTCCATGTACCCACAAGGTTGGATCTTGGAGCCATCACCTTGTTGACGATGTTGAAGACCCTGTTGATTATGCTGAAGACCCTAGAGATGGTGTTGAATCCCTTGTGGATGACGAAAAAACCCTAGTTGGGTTGGAGAAGCATTAATGATCCATTTTGTGGTCATTCATGCTTTGATGGTATCATGGTACCCTAAGAGAAGGCTTGGCAACCCCCATAGGTGATGTCATGATGGATCTTGACCCTTGGAGGTCCCCCTACGTGGTTAAGGTGGTTGAAGAAGCCCATGAAGTATCCTTCTTGATGAAGAAACCTTGAAGAGGTCCTTGGACCCACAAGTGATGGTTTAAATGTCCTTGTACTCTTGATGAAGATGATGTGGTGATAGATAACTTGATGAAGACTTGGAACCCTTGATGAAGATCTTGATGCCCTTGCACCCATCAACCCTTACTTTCTCTACTCTCATTTCAGTAGCTTCCTCATTGGTCGTCGTGTGAATTCCCGAATCCCTTTAGGTCGTACCTCTTAGGTAGGGCATAAGTCAACATAAGTTCATCTTGGATCGAATTAGTCACTGCTTTCTTTAATCTCATTCCTAAATAATTCCTCACTCTAGGTCGTTCTCTCAAGTAAGGCCTGACTCGAGTTGACATGTTCCTAGATCGAATTACTCATTATTCTATTGTTTCATTTCTTTGTTTTAATATACTTATCTTGATTATCACATCTTGTAGACTACAGCCATGGGGTCGATCACTCAACAATTCTTTGCTCGTATCGCTTTCCTTCGCTGAAATTTCAGATCATCTCTAGTGTCCAACTTTTTCCTTTCCTAAATAAGGCTTGTGTTTTTTCGTGAAACTTTTGTAACATGTGTAGGTTCATTGAAGCAAAGTAAAACTTCTAATAGAGTTGTGGAAACTATTCTACAACCATGTATGTTTAACACCTATATCAACAATTTTTCAAGTTAGTTTCTTAGCAAACTATTTCAAATAAGTATTCCCGTTTCTAAAGTCTTTTTCTCTTTAAAATGTAAGTTAATTAGCACCTCTTCGTTCTATCTCTGCTAACGTTTCTTGGTGTTTTTGTAAACACAAGTGAGCGTTCTCAAAGTCTTATTCGGGAACGGGAACGAGAGCAGGGTAAGAGGAGAGGGAGTAATTCCATGCAAAACAGGTCTAGCAATTACCATCATTTTCATACTTCAATTGGTTCCAACATCATTAGCAAATGTAGGTGACTCTACTGTGGAGCGACCATCAACCCTTACTTTCTCTACTCTCATTTCGGTAGCTTCCTCTTTTGTCGCTGTGTCAATGCCTGAATCCCTCTAGGTCATACCTCTTGGGTAGGGCATAAGTCAACATAACTTCTTCTTGCATTGAATTAGTCACTGCTTTCTTTAATCACATTCCCAGTGAATGTCTCACTCTAGGTCGTTCTCTCGAGTAGGGCCCGACTCAAATTGACAAGTTCCTAGAGCGAATTACTCATTCTTCCCTTCTTCCATTTCTTTACTATCTTAATTATCGTATCCCGTAGACTGCAGATATGGTTCGATCACTCAACAACTCCTCGCTCTCATCTCTTTTTTCGCTGAAATTTCAGATCATCTTTAGTGTCCACATTTTTCCTTTCCTAAATTAGGCTTGTGATTTTTTGAGAAAATTTTGCAACATGTGCAGGTTCATTGAAGAAAAGTAAAACTTCTAAAAGAGTTGTGGTAACTATTCTAAAACCATTTATGTCTAATACCTATCACTTTCCTTCGCTGAAATTTCAGATCATCTCCAGTGTCCAACTTTTTCTTTTCCTAAAGCAGGCTTGTGGTTTTTCATGAAAATTTTGTAACATGTGTAGGTTAATTGAAGCAAAGTAAAACTTGCAATAAAGTTGTGGCAACTATTCCACAACCATGTATGTTTAACACCTATATCAACACTTTTTCAAGTTAATTTCTTAGCAAACTGTTTCAAATAAGTATTCTCGTCTTTGAACTCTTTTTCTCTTCAAAATGTAAGTTCATTAGCGCCTCTTCGTTCTATCTCTGCTAACGTTTCTTGGTGTTGTTGTAAACATAGGTGAGCGTTCTCAAAGTCTTATTCGGGAGCGGGAGCAGGGGAAGAGGAGAGGAAGAAAATCCATGCAAAATAGGTCTTGTAATTACCATCATTTTCATACCTCAATCAGTTCCAACATCATTAGCAAATGTAGGTGACTCTACTGTGGAGCGACCATCAACCCTTACTTTCTCTACTCTCATTTCAGCAGCTTCCTCTTTTGTCTCCGTGTCAATGCCTCGATTCTTCTAGGTCATAACTCTTGGGTATGGCATAAGTCGACATAACTTCTTTTTGGATTGAATTAATCATTGATTTCTTTAATCGCATTCCCAGTGAATGTCTCACTCTAGGTCGTTCTCTCGAGCAGGGCTCGACTCGAATTGACATGTTCCTAGATCGACTTACTCATTCTTCCCTTCCTCCATTTCTTTTTTATCTTAATTATCGCATCCCGTAGACTGCAGCTATGGGACGATCACTCAACATCTCCTCACTCTCATCTCTTTTTTCGCTGAAATTTTAAATCATCTTTAGTGTCTACATTTTTCCTTTCCTAAATCAGGCTTGTGGTTTTTCGAGAAAATTTTGCAGCATGTGCAGTTTCATTGAAGAAAAGTAAAACTTCTAAAAGAGTTGTGGTAACTATTCTACAACCATGTATGTCTAATACCTATCAACACTTTTTCAAGTTACTTTCTTAGCAACTGTTTGAAATAAGTATGTTTGTCTTCTAACTTTTTACATCTTCAAAATGTAAGTTAATTAGCTCTTCTTCTTTCTATCTCTGCTAACGTTTCTTGGTGTTGTTGTAAACACAGGTGACCGTTCTCATAGTCTTCTTTGGGAGTGGGAGTGGGGAAAAGGGAGAAGGAGCATTCCCATGCAAAACAGGTCTTGCGATTACCATCATTTTCATACCTCAATCAGTTCTAACATCGTTAGCAAATGTAGGTGATGCTACTGTGGAGTGCACATCAACCCTTACTTTCTCTACTCTCATTTCGGTAGCTTCGTCTTTGGTCGTCATGTGAATGCCTAAATCCCTTTAGGTCATACCTCTTGGGTAGGGCATAAGTTGACATAAATTCTTCTTGGATCGAATTGGTCACTGCTTTCTTTAATCTCATTCCTAGGTAATTCCTCACTCTAGGACGTTCTCTCGAGTAAGGCCCGAATTGAGTTGACATGTTCCTAGATCGAATTACTCATTCTTCCATTATTCCATTTCTTTGTTTTAATATACTTATCTTGATTATCGCATCCTATAGACTGCAACTATGGGGTCGACCACTCAACAACTCTTCGTTCTCATCACTTTCCTTCGCTGAAATTTCAGATCATCTCCAGTGTACACCCTTTTCCTTTCCTAAATCAGGCTTGTGGTTTTTCGAGAAACTTTTGTAACATGTGTAGGTTCACTGAATCAAGTAAAACTTCTAAGAGAGTTGTGGAAACTATTCTACAACCATGTATGTTTAACACCTATATCAACACTTTTTCAAGTTCACTTCTTACCAAACTATTTCAAATAAGTATTTTCGTCTCTGAACTCTTTTTCTCTTTAAAATGTAAATTAAATAGGGCTTCTTCATTCTATCTCTGCTAACGTTTCTTGGTGTTGTTGTAAACACAGGTGAGTGTTCTCAAAGTCTTTTTCGGGAGCAGGAGCGGGGGAAGAGGAGAGGGAATTCCCATGGAAAACATTTCTTGCGATTACCATCATTTTCATACCTCAATCGGTTCCAACATCGTTAGCAAATGTAGGTGACTCTATTGTGGAACGCCCTTACTTTCTCTACTCTCATTTCAGTAGCTTCCTCTTTAGTCGTCGTGTCAATGCCTGAATCCCTTTAGGTCGTACCTCTTGGGTATGGCATAAGTTGACATAGCTTCTTCTTAGATCGAATTAGTCACTGCTTTCTTTAATCTCATTCCTAGTTAATTCCTCACTTTAGGTCGTTCTCTCGAGTAGGGCCCGACTCGAGTTGACATGTTCCTAGATCGAATTACTTATTCTTCCATTTCGTAGTTTTAATATACTTATCTTGATTATCACATCCTGTAGACTGCAACTATGGGTTTTATCACTCAACAACTCTTCGCTCTCATCGCTTTCCTTCGCTGAAATTTTAGATCATCTCTAATGTCCACCTTTTTCCTTTCCTAAATCAGACTTGTATATTTTCGAGAAACTTTTGTAACATGTGCAAGTTCATTGAAGCAAAGTAAAACTTCTAAGAGAGTTGTGGCAACTATTCTACAACCACATGTGTTTAACAAATATATCAACACTTTTTTAAGTTTGTTTCTTAGAAAACTATTACAAATAAGTATTTTCCTCTAAAAAATGTAAGTTAAATAGCTTCTCTTCGTTCTATCTCTGCTAATGTTTCTTGGTGTTGTTGTAAACATATGTGAATGTTCTCAAAGGGTTCTTAGGGAGCAGGAGCAGGAGCATTCCCATGGAAAATGGGTGTTGCGATTAACCTTCTTCGGTAGCTTCCTCTTTGGTCGACATGTCAATGCTCGAATCCCTCTAGGTAGTACCTCTTGGGTAGGGCATGATTCGACATAACTTCTTCTTGGATCAAATTAGTCACTTGCTTTTTTAATCTCATTCCCATTGAATGCCTCACTCTGGGTCGTTGTCTAGAGTAGGCCCCGACACGAATTAACATGTTCCTAAACTGTGGAGTGCCCATCAACCCTTACTTTCTCTACTCTAATGTTGGTAGCTTCCTATTTGGTCGTTGTGTCAATGCCCGAATCCATGTAGGACGTACCTCTTGGGTAGGGCATTAATCGACATAACTACTTCTTGGATTGAAATAGTCATTGCTTTCTTTAATCACATTCCTAGTGAATGGTTCACTCTAGGTCGCTCTCTCGAGTAAGGCTCGACTCGAATTGACATGTTCCTAGATCGAATTAGTCGTTCATCTCTTTTTCCATTTCTTTGCTTTAAAATACTTATCTTAGTTATCACATCCTATAGACTACAACTATGGAGTCGATCACTCAACAACTCCTCGCTCTCATCTATTTCTTTCGCTGAAATTTCAGATCATCTTTAGTGTCCACCTCTTTCCTTTCCTAAATCAGGCTTGTGGTTTTTCGAGAAAATTTTTCTACATGTGCAAGTTCAATGAAGAAAAGTAAAAATTTATAAGAGAGTTGTCGTAACTATTTTACAACCATGTATGTTTAATACCTATCAACACTTTTTCAAGTTACTTTCTTAGCAACTGTTTGAAATAAGTATGTCCGTCTTCTAACTTTTTACATCTTCAAAATGTAAGTTAATTAGCTCTTCTGCGTTCTATCTCTACTAACTTTTCTTGATGTTGTTGTAAACACAGGTGAGCGTTCTCAAAGTCTTCTTTAGGAGCAGGAGCGGGGGAAGGGGTGACAGAGCATTAACATGCAAAATAGGTCTTGCGATTACCATCATTTTTATACCTCAATTTGTTCCAACATCGTTAGCAAATGTAGGTGATGCTACTGTGGAGCGCCCATCAACCCTTACTTTCTCTACACTCATTCCGGTAGCTTCATCTTTGGTCATCATGTGAATGCATGAATCCCTTTAGGTCATACCTCTTGGTTAGGGCATAAGTCGACATAACTTCTTCTTGGATCGAATTAGTCACTGCTTTCTTTAATATTATTCCTAGGTAATTCCTCACTCTAGGTCGTTCTCTCGAGTAGGGCCCGAATCGAGTTGACATGTTCCTAGATCGAGTTCCTCATTCTTCCATTGTTCAATTTCTTTGTTTTAATATACTTATCTTGATTATTGCATCCTTTAGACTACAGCTATGGGGTCGATCACTCAAAAACTCTTCGCTCTCATCGCTTTCTTTCGTTGAAATTTTAGATAAACGCTAGTGTCCACATTTTTCCTTTCCTAAATCAGGCTTGTGGATTTTCGAGAAACTTTTGTAGCATGTGCAGGTTCATTGAAGAAAATTAAAACTCCTAAGAGTTTTGTGGCAACTATTCTACAACCATGTGTGTTTAACACCTATATCAACACTTTTTCAAGTTAGTTTCTTAACAAACTGTTTCAAATAAATATTTTCGTCTCCGAACTATTTTCCTCTTCAAAACGTAAGTTAATTAGCTTTTCTTCATTCTATGTCTGCTATCATTTCTTAGTGTTGTTGTAAACACAGTTGAACATTCTCAAAGGTTTCTTAGGGAGCGGGAGCTGGAGCAGGGGAATGGGAGCGGGAGCATTCCCATGGAAAACGGATGTTGTGATTACCATCGTTTTCATACCTCAATGGGTTCCAAAATTGTTAGCAAATGCATGTGACTCTACTATGGAGCTCCCATCAACACTTACTTTCTCTTCTCTCATTTCAGTAGCATCCTGTTTGGTCGCCATGTCAATGCCTGAATCCCTCTAGGTCGTACCTCTTAGGTAGGGCCTGATTCAACATAAATTTTTCATGGATCGAATTAGTCACTTGCTTTTTTAATCTCATGCCCAATGAATGCCTCACTCTAGGTTGTTGTCTAGAGTAGGGCCCGAATCAAGTTGACATGTTCCGTTCCTAGACTGTGGAGTGCCCATTAAGCCATACTTTCTCTACTCTCATTTTGGTAGCTTCCTCTTTGGTCGTCGTGTCAATACCTAAATCCCTCTAGGACGTACCTCTTGGGTAGGGCATAAATTGACATAACTCCTTTTTGGATCGAATTAGTCACTGCTTTCTTTAATCGCATTCCTAGTGAATGGCTCATTCTAGGTCGTTGTTTCGAGTAAGGCCCGAATCGAGCTGACATGTTCCTTGATCGAATTAGTCATTCATCTCTTCTTCCATTTATTTGCATTAAAATACTTATCTTAGTTATCACATCTTGTAGATTGGAGATATGGGTTCGATCACTCTACAACTCGCTCTCATCTCTTTCTTTCGCTGAAATTTTAGATCATCTTTCGTGCAGATTCATTGAAGAAAACTAAAACTTCTAAGAGAGTTCTGCTAACTATTCTACAACCATGTATGTCTAATACCTTTCAACACTTTTTCAAGTTCCTTTCTTAGCAACTATTTGAAATAAGTATGTTTGTCTTCTAGCTTTATACATCTTCCAAATGTAAGCCAATTAGCTCTTCTTCTCTCTATCTCTGCTAACATTTCTTGGTGTTGTTGTAAACATCAGTGAGCATTTTCAAAGCCTTCTTTGGGAGCGGGAGCGGGGAAAGGGGTGAAGCAACATTACCATCTTGCGATTACCATCATTTTCATAACTCAATTGGTTCCAACATCGTTAGTAAATGTAGGTGACGCTACTCTGGAGCGCCCATCAACCCTTACTTTCTCTACTCTCATTTCGGTAGCTTCCTCTTTGGTCATCATGTCAATGCATAAATCCCTCTAGGTCGTACCTCTTGGGCATGGCATAAGTCGACATAACTTCTTCTTGGATCGAATTAGTCACTCCTTTCGTTAATCTCATTCCTAGTTAATCCCTCACTCTAAGTCGTTCTCTCGACTAGGGCCCGACTCGAGTTGACACGTTCCTAGATCGAATTACTCATTCTTCCATTTTTCCATTTCTTTTATTTAATATACTTATCTTAATTATCGCATCATGCAAACTACAGCTATGGAGTCAATCACTCAACAACTCTTCGCACTCATCGCTTCCCTTCTCTGATATTTCAGATCATCTCTAGTGTCCACCTTTTTCCTTTCCTAAATCAGGCTTGTGGATTTTCAAGAAACTTATGTAACATGTGCAGGTTCATTGAAGCAAAGTAAAGATTCTAAGAGAGTTGTGGCAATTATTCTACAACCATGTGTGTTTAACACATATATCAACACTTTTTCAAGTTAATTTCTTAGCAAACTGTTTCAAATAAATATTTCTGTCTCTGAACTCTTTTTTTCTTCAAAATGTAAGTTAATTAGCTCTTCTTTGTTCTATCTCTGCTAATGTTTCTTGGTGTTGTTATAAACACAATTGAGTGTTCTCGAAGTCTTATTCGGGAGCTGGGGAAGGGAAGAGGGAGCATTCTGATGCAAAACAGGTCTTGTGATTACCATCATTTTCATACCTCAATCGGTTCCAATATCGTTAGCAAATGTGACTCTACTGTGGAGCACCCATCAACCCTTACTTTCTCTACTCTCATTTCGGTAGCATTCTCTTTGGTCGTTGTGTCAATGCTTGCATCCCTCTAGGTTGTACCTCTTAGGTAGGGCATAAGTCGACATAACTTCTTCTTGAATTGAATTAGTGACTCTTTTCTTTAATTGCATTCCTAGTAAATGTCTCACTCTAGGTCATTGTCTAGAGTAAGGCCCAACTCGAGTTGAACTGTTCCTAGATTGACTTACTCATTCTTCCCTTTTTCCATTTCTATGCTTTAAAATACGTATGTAAGTTATCGCATCCCATAGAATATAGCTATGGGGTCGATCACTCAACAACTCATCTCCCTCATCTCTTTCTTTCTCTAAAATTTCAAATCATCTTCAGTTTCCTCCTTTTTTCTTTTGTAGTGAAGACTTGTGGTTTCGCAAGAAACTTTTGCAACATGTGCAGGTTCATTGAGGAAAAGTAAAACTTCTCAAAAATTGTGTCAATTATTCTACAACCATGTATATCTAATACATTTCAACACTTTAGCCAGTGAGTTTATTGGCAACGTTTCAAATAAGTATATCCATCTTCCAACTTTTTTCTTCTTCAAAATGTAAGTTAATTAGCTCTTCTTTGTTCTATCTCTACTAACGTTTCTTGGTGTTGTTGTAAACACAGGTGAGCATTCTCAAAGTCTTCTTTGGGAGCGGGAGCAGAGAAAGGGGAAAAAGAGCATTCCAATACAAAACAGGTCTTGCGATTATCATCATTTGCATACATGAAATGGTTTCAACATCGTTAGCAAATGTACGTGACTCTATTGTGGAGTGTCAATCAACCCTTACGTTTTCTACTATCATTTCGGTAGCTTCCTCTTTGGTTTTCGTATCAATGCCTGAATCCCTCTAGTTCATACCTCTTGGGTATGGCATAATTCAACATAAATTTTTCTTAGATCGAATTAGTCAATGCTTTCTTCAATCTCATTCGTAGTTAATTCCTCACTCTAGGTCGTTCTCTCGAGTATGGCCCGACTCAAGTTCACATGTTTCGAGATTGAATTACTCATTCCTCCATTTTTCCATTTCTTTGTTTTAATATACTTATATTGATTATCGCATCCTTTAGACTGCAGCTATGGGGTCGATCACTCAACAACTCTTCGCTCTCATCGCTTTCCTTCGTTGATATTTATGATCATCTCCAATGTCCATCTTTTTCCTTTCCTAAATCAGACTTGTGGATTTTCGAGAAACTTTTGTAACATATGCAGGTTAATTGAAAACAAGTAAAACTTCTAAGAGAGTTGTCGCAAATATTCTACAACCATGTGTGTTTAACACCTGCATCAACACGTTTTCAAGTTAGTTTCTTAGAAAAGTGTTTCAAATAAGTATTTTTGTCTCCGAACTCTTTCCCTCTTCAAAATGTAAGTTAATTAGCTTTTCTTCATTCTATCTCAGTTAACGTTTCTTGGTGTTGTTGTAAACACAGCTGAGCGTTCTTAAAGGGTTCTTAGGGAGTAGGAGCTAGAGCGAGAGAATGGGAGGAGAGAATTCCTACTGAAAACAAGTGTTGCGATTACTATCTTTTTCATACCTCAATGGGTTCCAACATCGTTAGCAAATGTAGGTGAATCCACTGGAGCCCCCATCAACCCTTACTTTCTCTTCTCTCATTTCGGTAGCTTCCTCTTTGGTCGCCATGTCAATGCCCGAATCCCTCTAGGTCATACCTCTTGGGTAAGGCATGAGTTGACATAACTTCTTCTTGGATCGAATTAGTCACTTTCCTTCTTTACTCTCAGTCCCAGTGAATGCCTTAGTCTGGGTCATTGTCTAAAGTAGGGCCTGACTCGAGTTGACATGTTCCTAGACTGTGGAGCGTCCATCAACCCTTACTTTCTCTACTCTCATTTCGTTAGCTTCCTCTTTGGTCGATGTGTCAATGCCTGAATCCATCTAGGACATACCTCTTGGGTAGGGCATAAATCGACATAACTTCTTCTTAAATTGAATTAGTCATTGCTTTCTTTAATCGCATTCCTAGTGAATGACTCACTCTAGGTTGTTGTCTCGAGTAGGGTTTGACTCGAGTAGACATGTTCCTAGATCGAAATGCTCATTTATCCCTTGTTCCATTTATTTGCTTTAAAATACTTATCTTAGTTATTGCATCTTGTAGATTGGAGATATGGGGTCGATCACTCAATAACTCCTCACTCTCATCTCCTTCTTTTCCAACTTTTTTCATAATCAAAATGTAAGTGAATTAGCTCTTCTTCATTCTATCTCTGCTAACGTTTCCTTGTGTTGCTGTAAACAAAGGTGACCGTTCTCAAATTATTCTTTGGGAGCGGGAGCAGAGGAAGGGGAAAGGGAGCATTCCAATGCAAAACAGGTCTTGTGACTACCATCATTTTCATACATCAATCGGTTTCAACATTGTTAGCAAATGTAGGGGACTCTACTATGGAGCGCCCATCAAAGCTTGCTTTCTCTACTCTCATTTTGGTAGCTTCCTCTTTGGTCGTCGTGTCAATGCCTGAATCCCTCTAGGTCGTACCTCTTGGGTATGGCATAAGTCGACATAACTTCTTCTTGGATTGAATTAGTCAATGTTTTTTTCAATCTCATTCCTAGTTAATAATTCCTCACTTTAGGTCGTTCTCTCGAGTAGGGCCCGACTCGAGTTGACATGTTCCTAGATTGAATTACTCATTCTTCCATTTTTCCATTTCTTTGTTTTAATATACTTATCTTGTTTATCGAATCCTTTATACTGCAGCTATCGGGTTGATCACTCAACAAATATTCACTCTCATTGCTTTCCTTTGTTGATATTTATGATTATCTTCAGTGTCCTTCTTTTTCCTTTCATAAATCAAACTTGTGGATTTTCGACAAACTTTTGTAACATGTGCAGGTTCATTGAAGCAAAGTAAAACTTCTAAGAGAGTTGTGGAAACTATTCTACAACCATGTGTGCTTAACACCTATATCAACATGTTTTCAAGTTAGTTTCTTAGCAAATTGTTTCAAATAAGTATGTTCATCTCTGAACTCTTTTCCTCTTCAAAATGTAAGTTAATTAGCTTTTCTTCATTCTATCTCAGCTAACGTTTCTTGGTGTTGTTGTAAACACAACTGAGTGTTCTCAAAGGGTTCTTAGGGAGCAGGATCTGGAACGAGGGAATGGGAAGGGAGAATTCCTACTGAAAATAGGTGTTTCAATTACCATATTTTTCATACCTCAATGGGTTCCAACATCGTTAGCAAATGTAGGTGACTCTACTAGAGCCCCCATCAACCCTTACTTTTTCTTCTCTCATTTCGGTAGCGTCCTCTTTGGTCACCATGTCAATGCCCGAATTCCTCTAGGTCGTACCTCTTGGGTAGGGCATGAGTTGGCATACCTTCTTCTTGGATCGAATTAGTCACTTTCCTTCTTTACTCTCAGTACCAGTGAATGCCTCACTCTGGTTCGTTGTCTAAAGTAGGGCCCGACTCGAGTTGACATGTTCCTAGACTGTGGATCACCCATCAACCCTTACTTTCTCTACTCTCATTTCGTTAGCTTCCTCTTTGGTCGTCGTATCAATGCCCGAATCCCTCTAGGGCGTACCTCTTGGGTAGGGCATAAATCAACATAACTTCTTCTTGGATTGAATTAGTCACTGCTTTCTTTAATTGCATTCCTAGTGAATGGCTCACTCTAGGTTGTTGTCTCAAGTAGGGTCCGACTCGAGTAGGCATGTTCCTAGATCGAATTGCTCATTCATCCCTTCTTCCATTTCTTTGCTTTAAAATACTTATCTTAGTTATCGGATCCTGTAGACTGTAGCTATGGGGTCGATCACTCAACAACTTCTCGCTCTCATATCCTTCTTTTTCCAACTTTTGTCATATTCAAAATGTAAGTTAATTAGCTCTTCTTCGTTCTATCTCTGTTAACATTTCTTGGTGTTGTTGTAAACAAAGGTGAGCGTTCTCAAAGTATTCTTTGGGAGCGAGAGCAAAGGAAGGGGATAGGGAGCATTCCAATGCAAAACAGGTCTTGTGATTACATCATTTTCATACATCAATCTGTTTCAACATTGTTAGCAAATGTAGGTGACTCTACTGTAGAGCGCTCAACAACCCTTACTTTCTCTACTCTCATTTCGATAGCTTCCTCTTTGGTTGTCGTTTCAATGTTTGAATCCCTCTAGTTCATACCTCTTGAGTATGGCATAAGTCGACATAACTTCTTGGATCGAATTAGTCACTGCTTTCTTTAATCTCATTCCTAGTTAATTCCTCACTATAGGTCGTTCTCTCGAGTAGGGCCAGACTCGATTTGACATGTTCCTAGATCAAATTACTCATTCTTCAGTTTCTTTGTTTTGATATACTTATCTTGATTATTGCATCCTGTAGACAACAGCTATCGGGTCGATCACTCAACAACTCTTCGCTCTTATCGCTTTCCTTCGTTGAAATTTTAGATCATCCCCAGTGTCCACCTTTTTCCTTTCCTAACTTAGGCTTGGATTTTCGAGAAAATTTTGTAACATGTACATGTTCATTGAAAGAAAGTAAAACTTCTAAGAGAGTTGTGGAAACTATTCTACAACCATGTGTGTTTAACACATATATCAACACTTTTTCAAGTTAGTTTCTTAGCGAACTGTTTCAAATAAGTATTTTCGTCTCCCAATTCTTTTCCTCTTCAAAATTTAAGCTAATTAGCTTTTCTTCATTCTATTTCTGCTATCGTTTCTTGGTGTTGTCTTTAACACAGGTGAGAATTCTTAAAGGGTTCTTAGGGAGCGGGAGCTGGAGCGGGGGAATGGGAGGGGAGCATTCCCATGGAAAATAGGTGTTGCGATTACCATTCTTTTCATACCTCAATGGGTTTCAATGTCATTAGCAAATGTAGCTGACTCTACTATGGAGCTCCCATCAACCTCTTGGGTATGGCATAAGTAGACATAACTTCTTCTTGGATCGAATTAGTCACTGCTTTCTTTAATCTCATTCGTAGTTAATTCCTCACTTTAGGTCGTTCTCTCAAGCAGGGCCCGACTCAGGTTGACATGTTCTGAGATCGAATTACTCATTCTTCCATTTCTTTGTTTTAATATACTTATCTTGATTATCGCATCCTGTAGACTGCACCTGTGGGGTCGATCACTCAACAACTCTTTGCTCTCATCGCTTTCCTTCGCTAAAATTTTAGATCATCTATAATGTCCACCTTTTTCCTTTCCTAAATCAGGCTTGTGGATTTTCTAGAAACTTTAGTAACATGTGCAGGTTCATTGAAGCAAAGTAAAACTTCCAAGAGAGTTGTGCAACTATTCTACAGCCATGTGTGTTTAACACCTATATCAACACTTTTTCAAGTTAGTTTCTTAGCAAACTGTTTCAAATAGTATTTTCGCCTTCGAATTCTTTTCCTCTTCAAAACATAAGTTAATTAGCTTTTCTTCGTTCTATATTTGCTAACATTTCTTGGTGTTGTTGTAAACACAGGTGAGCGTTCTCAAAAGGTTCTTAGGGAGCGCGATCTGGAGCAGGGTAATGGGAGGGGGAGCATTCCCATGGAAAACAGGTGTATCGATTACCATCGTTTTCATACATTAATGGGTTCCAAAATGGTTAGAACATGCATGTGACTCTACTGTGGAGCTCTCATCAACCCTTACTTCCTCTTTCATAGTCATGTCAATGCTTAAATCTCTCTAGGTCGTACCTCTTGGGTAGGGCATAATTCGACATAACGTTTTCTTTGATCGAATTAGTCACTACTTTCTTAATATCATTCCTAGTGAAGGTCTCACTTTAGGTCATTGTCTTGAGTAGTGCCCTACTCGAGTTCACATGTTCCTAGATTGAATTACACATTATTCTCTTCTTCCATTTCTTTGCTTTAATATACTTATCTTGGTTATCGCATCTGGTAGAATGCAGCTATGGTGTCGATCACTCAACAACTCTTTGCTCATCGCTTTCGTTCAGTGAAATTTCAGATCATTTTTAGTGCCCACCTTTTTTCTTTCCTAAATCAGGATTGTGGATATTCGAGAAACTTTTGTAACATGTGGAGGTTCATTTAAGTAAAGTAAAACTAAGAGAGTTGTGGCAACTATTCTACAACCATGTGTGTTTAAAATCTATATCAACACTGTTTCAACTTAGTTTCTTAGCAAACTGTTTCAAACAAGTATTTCCATCTCTGAACTATTTTTCTCTTCAAAATGTAAGCTAAATAACGCTTCTTCGTTCTATCTCTGCTAACATTTCTTGGTGTTATTGTAAACACAGGTAAGCGTTCTCAAAGTCTTATTTGGGAGTGGGAGCTGGAGCGAGGGAATGGGAGGGCAAGCATTCCAATGGAAAACAGGTGTTGTGATTACCATCATTTTCATACGTCAATCGATTTCAACATCGTTAACAAATGTAGGTTACTCTGTTGCGAAGCGCCCATCAAACCTTACTTTCTCTACTCTCATTTCAGTAGCTTCCCTCGAGGACGTACCTTTTGGATCGAATTAGTCACTGCTTTCTTTAATCGCATTCCTAGTGAAGGGCTCTCTATAGGTCATTGTCTCAAGCAGGGCCCAACTCGAGTTGACATGATCCTAGATTGAATTAATCATCATCTCTTCTTCCATTTATTTGCTTTAAAATACTTATCTTACTTATCGTATCTTGTAGACCGTAGCTATGGGGTCGATCACTCTACAACTCGCTTTCATCTCTTTCTTTCGCTGAAATTTCAAATCATCTTTCATTGCCTCCTTTTTCCTTTCCTAAATCATGCTTATGGTTTTTCAAGAAAATTTTTCAACATGTGCACGTTCATTTAAGAAAAGTAAAACTTCTAAGAGAGTTGTGGTAACTATTCTAAGTTCCTTTCTTAGCAAATGTTTGAAATAAGTATGTTTGTCTTTTAGCTTTTTACATCTGCAAAATGTAAGCTAATTAGCTCTTCCCATGTAAAACAGGTGTTGCGATTACCATCATTTTTATACCTCAATCGGTTCCAACATTGTTAGCAAATGTAGGTGATGCTACTGTGGAGAGCTCATCAACCCTTACTCTCTCTACTCTCATTTCGGTACCTTCCTCTTTGGTCGTCGTGTGAATGCTCGAATCCCTTTAGGTCTTACCACTTGGGTAGGGCATAATTCGACATAACTTCTTCTTGAATCGAATTACTCATTGCTTTCTTTAATCTCATTCCTAGGTAATTTCTCACTCTAGGTCGTTCTCTCGAGTAGGGCCCGACTTGAATTGACATGTTCGTAGATAGAATTACTCATTCTTCCATTCTTCGATTTTTTTGTTTTAATATACTTATCTTGATTATCGCATCCATTCGACTGCAGTTATGGGTTCAATCATGTTTATGTATTTGTAACTTCGGAATGTATTCATCCGTATATCTTATGTATTGTACCCCGATGTTTATTCCAGGATGTGTATGTAATGTACTTGAGTCACGCCATGCCTCGATGTTCCTATCGGGAGGTTCTATAATGTAAACAATTCATGTCAAGTCATGGTGGGTAACCCTCATATTGATCAAGGGTTAAAGTCCCCGCAGTTCTGGGGCACTAGGGTTATTAGACTCTCCTAGAGAAGTCGGCCCTAGTAGGTTATTGTCCAGTCGGGAATTAGTATAAATAGAGACTGAGTCTCTCTATTTATCACACACTCACTCACACTCAGTTGTAGCGCATAGCTAAGGAAGAAGAGATTATTAGGGCTAGGAAGAAAGAGGCTACTTCTGTCGGGAGATCATCTTACTGTTTTGGGGTTTTACTTTTGGTGTTGATTCTATCTCAGAGGAAGTTGCGGGGTTTTCTCCATTTATGGTTTCACCAAAGAAAAACATTGTGTTCATTGTCTCTTGTGTTTGATTGTTGTGCTTGTTATTGTCTCAGTTAAAGATCCTAATATAATGCTAGATTAATGTTAAAAATCTAACATGGTATTCAAGCTAACCTGAGAAGAAGACACTGTGCAGTTGCGGAAACTAGGGATTCCTACTTTGTGGATCTCTCTCCACATTTTTTCAGCAAAATAAGGTTGGGCTAACTCTCTTCCCTAGGGCACATCTTTCTGTTGAAGCAGGATCCAATTCTAAGCTTTTTCAGTTTTGGACCCGACACTGCTGCCGGAAATTAGGGCTTTCCACAGAAGTGGAATTTTTCAGTGAGCACAGGCCTGGATTGATCTCCTCCTCATAATCAAAGTTTAGAGATCAATATCAAAGCATTTGTTTGGACAAAACTCCGGAAAAGTCAAACCCTAATCTGCTCCTGAACCAACACTGCAAAAATTCAGCTCCAAATCCAGATTCAATATCTTGACATGGTAAGATCTAAATATTTTGTATTTTCATTTGGGCTTCTCAGTTAATATGTCTCATCATACCAAGCTTGATGAAAAGCTTGAGGGAGATGATAACTTCCAAGCCTGGAAGTATAGGATCTCCCTAGTCGTAGAAGAAAATGAGTTGGACTCCTATATCAATGAGGAGGTTCCAGTTCCAAAGGGAGGCCAGGCTAAGGCCTTACACAAGAAGAAGTTTGTTATGGAAAAGAGGATTATTGCTGATTCAATCAAGGATCACCTCATACCACAGGTGTCCTCCCTATAAACACCTAAAGCTATGTTTGATGCCCTAACCAAATTGTTTGAAGGGAAGAACATAAACCGAAAGATGACTATGAGAAACCAACTGAAGAATGTAAAGATCCAGAATGCAGAGACCATCCAGTCCTACTTTACAAAGGTCTCTCGGATCAAGGAACAGCTGGAAGCAGTAAATGAAGAAGTGGAAAATGCAGATATTGTAATGACCACCTTGAATGGTCTCCCTAGATCATGGGACTCCTTTATTCAAGGAATCTGTGCAAGAAAGAAGTTAGTCAAATTCAACAGACTATGGGAAGAATGCTCTCAAGAAGAATCTTGGATAGCAGCTCAAGAAGAAAAGATGGGAAGTGAAGATCAAGCTCTCACAGATCACTCCAAGAAAAGTAGAAGAAGATCTCATCACCCCAGAAGTAAGAACCTCCACCAAAGAGATAAAACTAGAAATTTTTTATCGAAATTAAGATGCTATACATGTGATGAAAGAGGACACTTTGCCAAAGAATTTACTAGAAACAAGATCAACTCCCATAAAAAGAAGGGAAACAAGAGAAGACATCATGCTCATGCTGCAGAGGATGATGAACCTTCCACAAAGAGATTCAGACAAGAAAGTGATGATTCTTCTAGTGATGAAGAATATGTGCTGATCTCTATTCTCACGGGAACTATCTCACATGGAAGCAATGATTGGCTTATAGACAGTGGTGCTTCCAAACATATGACGGGATTCAAAGAATCATTTGTGAAGTTATCTGAACACGACTCACCTCACAAGGTGAAACTTGGGGATGACTACCAGTATCCAATAAAAGGTAGTGGAGAATCCTCCTATAAGCTAGACTCTGGAAATTCTATGAAGTTGAAAGATGTATTGTGTGTACCAGGACTAAAGAAGAACCTCCTCTCCATATCTGCATTAGATGCAAAAGGCACGAGGGTTTCATTTGTAGATGGCCAACTTCTCATGTGGCTAAAGGGAAAGACTTTTGATGTTGCAGTAGTGATTGGGGAACAAGGGCAAGGTCTATACAAATTGAAGGGCCATCTAGAACAAGCCTTGGTCCCTGACACAGTTGAGCCAAATGAGCTTTGGCATAGAAGACTTGCACATGTGCATTACAGAGCACTACCACTTGCAAGCAAAGCTATTGAAGGTCTTCCAGAAATTCAAGCAAAACATGATGGAGTGTGCAAAGGATGTGCGAAAGGAAAGAACACAAAGAAGACATTTCCAAGTAGCGAGAACAAGGCAAAAGGAATCTTGCAAATCGTTCACTTAGATGTATGCGGTCCAATGTCATCAAGTTCATTAAGCGGGTATGTATACTATGTTTCTTTTATTGATGATTTTTCTAGGAAGATATGGATTTACTTCATGAAGAACAAAGATGAAGTATTTAGCAAGTTCAAGGAATTCAAAGCCTTGATCAAGAACCACACAGAGAAGAAGACCAAGACCTTTCGATCAAAAAATGGTGGAGAATTCACTTCAAATGAATTCAAAGCATTATGCAAAGATTCAAGGATTTAGAGGGTGTTAACTACTCCATATAATCCACAACATAATAGGGTTGCAGAAAGAAAGAATCGAACGATCATGGAAGCTGCAAGGGCTATGCTTCATGATCAAGATCTTTCCATGCACCTATGGGCAGAAGCTGCCAGAACAAGGGTGTATGTACAGAACCATACTCCACACAAAGTACTCGAGAACAAGACACTTGAAGAAGTCTTCTTCGGCAAGAAACCAGAAGTCAGTCATCTTAGAATATTCGGCTGTCTAGTGTACATACACATTCCGAAAGAAAAGAGGACAAAGTTAGATCCTTCAGGAAAGAAGGGTATATTTGTGGGATACTCTGAAAGCCCGAAGGCTTACATAATATACTTCTCATGATTCAAGAAGATCGATATTAGTAGGGATGTAACATTTGACGAAGACTCAACTTACAACAAATCCAGAAAGAGGCCTGCTGAAGAATCTGAAGAAACAGAAGCACCCAGAATTCATGACACAACCATGAACGAAGAATATCAAGAAGATTGGGAAATAGAAGAACCTCAAGAACCTGTAGATCCACCTCAAGAGAAGAATCCTCATAAAAGGAAACTTGCTTAGGTACGAGAAGCTATCCAAGGTGCGGAAAGATATGGGGCTCC
This sequence comes from Pseudotsuga menziesii, assembly GCA_001517045.1. Lineage (NCBI taxonomy): Eukaryota > Viridiplantae > Streptophyta > Pinopsida > Pinales > Pinaceae > Pseudotsuga > Pseudotsuga menziesii. The sequence goes on along the minus strand of LPNX010297191.1, from coordinate 255,252 downwards.
AGAATAGAATCACAGAGAAAGAAAGAGAACCAGGTCCTTCTCTGGTTATATAGCCTTATTATGTGATTTCATCGATAAAGAACCTTCCAATTATGAAGAAGCGGTAGAACGAAAAGAATGGAAGGATGCTATGATCGAAGAGTATCAATCGATCATGAAAAATGATGTTTGGGATGTTATCCCAAGACCAGAAGGGAAGTCTGTTGTAACTTCCAAATGGATTTACAAGATCAAGCATGCTGCAAATGGTAGCATAGAAAAATATAAAGCAAGAGCTGCGTCTTGTAGCTTCTCCCAGAAAGAAGGAATAGATTATGAAGAAACTTTGCACCTGTAGCCAAATACACTTCCATCAGATCAGTACTTGCTCTGGCTGCATTGATGAAATGGAAAATACAACAAATGGATGTCAAGACTGCTTTCTTGAATGGTGTAGTAGAAGAAGAAGTGTATGTGGAGCAACCACTTGGTTTTGAGAAACATGACAGGGAGTCTCATGTGTGTAGATTGAAGAAAGCCCTGTACGGTTTGAAACAGGAACCCATGACATGGTACGGAAGAATTGACAGCTTTCTATCCAGTTTGGGCTTTACCAAAAGTAAAGCAGATTCCAACCTTTACTACAACGCTGAAGATGGAAACCCAGTGATGCTCCTACTGTATGTAGATGATTTGTTTGTAACAAGTATGGATGGGTTGATTGCTGATACAAAGAGGAAGCTTGCTGCTGAGTTCGAGATGAAGGACTTGGGGTATGATGCATTATTTTCTAGGCATGGAGGTGTGGTAGAATGCAGATGGAATTTCCCTTGGACAAGGGAAATATACAGTAGAGATCCTGCAGAGATTCAGGATGATGGACTGCAAGGCCATGACCACACCTCTAGCATCGAACCTAAAGCTATTGAGTGATGCTTCATCAGAAGCGGTTGATGCTACGATGTATCATCAAATGATTGGGTCCTTGATGTATCTGACGAACACGACACCAGATATTTGCTTTGCTGTGAACACCTTGAGCCAGTTCCTGACAGATCCGAGACATGTTCACTTGATTGCTGCAAAGCATATTCTGAGGTACCTGAAGGGTACAGTTGATTATGGGTTCAATTATGAGGTGAATCAAAAGATTAACCTAGAGGGTTATGTTAATTCGGATTGGGCAGGCAGTGCCATCGATAGGAAGAGCACTTCAGGGTGTTGCTTCCGTATGGGATCAGGTGTGATCTCTTGGTTTAGCAAGAAGCAATCATGTGTGGCACTGAGTATAGCTGAAGCAGAGTATGTTGCAACCTGTTCAACTAGTTGTGAGGCAGTATGGCTGAGGAAGCTACTGTTTGATTTATTTGATCTCCATTTAGATGCTACTTTTATATATTGTGACAACCAGAGTTGTGTGAAGTTGTCAGAGAACCCGGTGTTCCATGACAAGTCGAAGCATACCAAGATTAAGTATCACTATATCAGGGATATGGTGCAGAGAGGAGCAGCGAAGCTCCAGTATGTTGCGATGGACGAACATATAGATGATGTGTTGATGAAGCCATTAGCCAGAGTGAAGTTTGAGTACTTCAGGGAGAAGCTTGGTGTTCTCCAGATCGAGGTTCCTTCCAAGCGGAAGTGATGAGTCCCTGATCCATTCTGACATGGTGAGAGGATTGGTTCCTTCCATGGTCAGATGTAATGGCTGAGCCATTCTGTCATGGTGAGACGATTGGTTCCTTCCATGTTAGATGTGAGTGCTAAGCCATTCTAATGTGACTGTAGGATTGGTTCCTACATAATCAGATATAAGTGTTGAATGCCATTCTCTTGGAGAATGGAGGCACCTGGTCTGTTACCAGGAATCCTCAACCTAGGGTTGAGAGCCCTTCTAATATGGTTGCGGGATGTGTTCCCCCCATGGTCATATGTAAGTGCAGATCCCTTTCCCCCCATGGTCAGATGTAAGTGCAAATCCCTTCTGACATGGTTGCGAGATGTGTTCCCCCCATGGTCAGATGTAAGTGCAGAGCCCTTCCAACATGGTTGCAGGATGTGTTCCCCCCATGGTCAGATGTAAGTGTAGAGCCTTTTTGACAAGGTTGTGGGATGTGTTCCTGCATGGTCAGATGTGAGTGTTGGGCATACCTTTTTGACATGGTGTTGGATGTGTTCCTCTTATGGTCAGATGTAAGTGCTAGGCAAGCCATTCTGACTTAGTGTTAAATATAAGCATTGAAGAAGACATACATGGAGGCTAGGCCTACAACTAGCATGAAAAAGGGACGACTCTGTAGAACTACCTATGACAAGAAGAATCATGAGATAACACCTGTGATGATGATCTAGCGACGATGATCCAGATCCAGTGATGATCCAGATCGAGTGATGATCCAGATTAGAAGATGAATATGACTTGAAGATGAAGATAACTTGAAGATGAAGATGACTTGAAGATGACGAGGACTCGATGATGATCGAGATGATACAGAGAAGAAGACTTGTGCTGATAAATTGTGTCGAGAGAATACCTTCCTAGTTAAGAGGGAGTGTTAATGTATTTGTAACTTTGAAATGTATTCATCCGTATATCTTATGTATTGTACCCCGATGTTTATTCTGGGGTGTGTCTGTAATGTACTTGAGTCATGTCATGCCCTGATGTTCCTGTCGGGAGTTTCTATAATGTAAACAAGTCATGTCAAGTGATGGTGGGTAAACCTCCTATTGATCAAGGGTTAAATTCCCCGCAGTTTCAGGGCACTAGGGTTATTAGACTCTCATAGAGAAGTCGGCCCTAGTAGGTTATTGTCCAGTCGGGAATTAATATAAATAGAGACCGAGTCTCTCTATTTATCACACACTCACTCACACTCAATTGTAGCACATAGCTGAGGAAGAAGAATTTATTGGGGATAGAAAGAAAGAGGCTACTATTGTTGGGAGATCATCTTACTGTTTTGGAGTTTTAATTTTGGTGTTGATTCTATCTCCGAGGAAGTTGCAGGGTTTTCTCCATTTATGGTTTCCCTGAGTAGAAACACTGTGTTAATTGTCTATTGTGTTTGATTTTTGTGCTTGTTATTCTCTCAGTTAAAGATCCTAATATAATGCTAACTTAATGTTAAAAATCTAACAGATCACTCAACAATTCTTCACTCTCATCACTTTTGTTTGTTGAAATTTTAGATCATCTCTAGTGTCCACATTTTTCCTTTCCTAAATCAGGTTTGTGGATTTTCGAGAAACTTTTGTAACATATGCAGGTTCATTGAAGGAAAGTAAAACTTCTAAGAGAGTTGAACACCTATATCAACACTTTTTCATGTTAGTTTCTTACGAAACTGATTCAAGTAAGTATTTTTGTCTCCGAATTATTTTCTTCTTCAAAATGTAAGTTATTAGCTTTTCTTCGTTCTATCTCTGCTATCGTTTCTTGGTGTTGTCGTTATGTTGACTTATGCCATACCCATGAGGTTGGTGGGAGCTCCATAGTAGAGTCACGTACTGCTAACGATGTTTTAACCCATTGAGGTATGAAAATGATGGTATGGCATAAATCGACATAACTTCTTCTTGAATCGAAGTAGTCACTGCTTTCTTTAATCTCATTCCTAGTTAATTCCTCACTCTAGGTTGTTCTCTCGAGTAGGGCCCTACTCTAGTTGACATGTTCATAGATCGAATTACTTATTTTTCCATTTATTTGTTTTAATACACTTATATTGACTTTTGCATCCTATAGACTATAGCTATGGGGTCGATGACTCAACAACTCTTCGCTCTCATCGCTTTCCTTCACTGAAATTTTAGATCATCTCTCATGTCCACCTTTTTCCTTTCCTAAATCAGGGATATGGATTTTCTAGAAACTTTTGTAACATGTGCAACCTCATTGAAGCAAAGTAAAACTTCTAAGAGAGTTGTGGCAACTATTCTACAACCATGTGTGTTTAACACCTATATCAACACTTTTTCAAGTTAGTTTCCTAGCAAGTTTTTTCAAATAAGTATTTTCGTCTCCGAACTCGTTTCCTTTTCAAAATGTAAGTTAATTAGATTTTCTTCATTACATCTGTGCTAACATTTCTTGGTGTTGTTGTAAACACAGGTGAGCATTCTCAAAGGGTTCTTAGGGAGCGAGAGCTGGAGCGAGGGAATGAGAGAGGGAGCATTCCCATGAAAAATAGGTGTTTCGATTACCATCGTTTTCATACTAACATGGGTTCCAAAATGGTTAGAACATGCATGTGACTCTACTGTGGAGCTCCCATTAACCCTTACTTCATCTTTCGTCGTCGTGTCAAAGCTCGAATCCCTCTAGGTTGTACCTCTTGGGTAGGGCATAATTTGACATAACGTTTTCTTTGATCGAATTAGTCACTACTTTCTTTAATATCATTACTAGTGAAGGCCTCACTCTAGGTCATTGTATTGAGTAGCGCCGGACTCGAGTTTACATGTTCCTAGATCAAATTACTCATTCTTCTATTCTTCCATTTCTTTGCTCTAATATACTTATCTTATTTATCGCATCTGGTAGACTACAACTATGGTGTCGATCACTCAACAACTATTTTCTCTCATTGCTTCCGTTCAGTGAAATTTCAGATCATTTCTAGTGCCCCCCCTTTTTTCTTTTCTAAATTAGATTTGTGTGTTTTCGAGAAACTTTTGTAACATGTGCAGGTTCATTGAAGCAAAGTAAAACTTCTAAGAGAGTCGTGACACAGGTGAGCGTTTCCAAAGTCTTCTTTGGGATTAGGAGCAGGGGAAGGGGAGAGGGAGCATTCCAATGCAAAATAGGTCTTGATATTACCATCATTTTCATACGTCAATCGGTTTCAACGTCATTAGAAAATGTAGGTGACTCTATTGTGAAGCGCCCATCAACCCTTAATTTCTTGACATAACGTTTTCTTTGATCGAATTATTCACTACTTTCTTTAATCTCATTCCTAGTGAAGGCCTCACTCTAGGTTGTTGTCTCAAGTACGGTCTGACTCGAGTTGACATGTTGCTAGATCGAATTACTCATTCTTCTCTTCTTCCATTTTTTTGCTTTAATATACTTATCTCTGTTATTGCATCACGTAGACTGCAACTATGAGGTCGATCACTCAACAACACTTAGCTCTGATCGCTTCCCTTACTTTCTCTACTCTCATTTCGGTAGCTTCCTCTTTGGTCATCATGTCAATGTATGAATCCCTCTAGCTCATACCTCTTGGGTAAGGCATAAGTCGAGATAATTTCTTCTTGGATTGAATTAGTCACTGCTTTCTTTAATCACATTCCTAGATAATGGCTCACTCTAGGTCATTGTCTCGAGTAGGGCTCGACTTGAGTTGACATGTTCTTAGATAGAATTACTCATTATTTCTTTCTTCCATTTCTTTGCTTTAAAATACTTATCTTAGTTATTGCATCCAGTAGACTACAGATATGGGGTTGATCACTCAACAACTAATCGCTCTCATCTTGTTATTTTGCTGAAGTTTCAGATCATCTCCAGTTTTCACCGTTTCCTTTCCTCAATAAAGCTTGTGGTTTTTCGAGAAACTTTTGCAACATGTGCAGGTTCATTGAAGCAAAGTAAGACTTCTAAGAGACTTGTGACAACTATTCTACAACCATGTGTGTGTAAAACCTATATCAACACTTTTTCACGTTAGTTTCTTAGCATACCATTTCAAATAAGTATTTTCATCTCCCAACTCTTTTCCTCTTCGAAATGTAAGTTAATTAGATTTTCTTCATTCTATCCCTGCTAACGTTTCTTGGTGTTGTTGTAAACATGGGTGAGAATTCTCAAAGGGTTCTTAGGAAGCAGGATTTGGAGAGGGGGAATGGGAGGGGGAGCATTTCGATGGAAAATAGGTGTTGCGATTACCATCATTTTCATACATCAATTGGTTTCAACATCTCTAGCGAATGTAGGTGACTCTATTTTAAAGTGCCAATCAACCCTTACTATCTCTACTCTCATTTCGATAGCTTCCTCTTTTGTCGTCGTGTCAATTCCCGAATCCCTCTGGGTCGTACCTCTTAGGTAGGGCATAATTCGACATAAGTAGATCCCGAATTGAGTTGACATGTTCCTAGACTTTGGAGTGTCCATCAACCTTTACTTTTTCTACTCTCATTTCGGTAGCTTCTTCTTTGGTCGTCATGTCAACATCTGAATCCCCCTAGGTAAGACCTATTGGGTAGGGCATAAGTCGAGACAACTTCTTCTTGGATTGAATTAGTCACTGCTTTCTTTAATCACATTCTTAGTGAATGGCTCACTCTAGGTCATTGTCTCGAGTAGCACCCAACTCGAGTTGACATGTTCCTAGATTGAATTAATCATTCTTCCCTTCTTCCATTCCATTTCTTTAAAATACTTATCTTAGTTATTGCATCTTGTAGACTGCAGCTATGGGGTCGATCTCAACAACTCATCGCTCTCATCTCGTTATTTCGCTGAAAATTCAGATCATCTCTAGTGTCCATCAAGAAAATTTTGCAACATGTGCATGTTCATTGAAGAAAAGTAAATCTTCTCTCATTTCGGAAGCTTCCTTTTTGGTCGCCATAATGCCTGAATCCCTCTATGTTGTACCTCTTGGGTAGGGAATGAGTCGACATAACTTCTTCATGGATCGACTTCGTCACTTTCTTTTTTTAATCTCATTCTCAATGGATGCCTCACTCTAGATCGTTGTCTAGAATAGGGCCCGACTCGAGTTAACATGTTCCTAGACTTTCGAGTGTCCATCAACCCTTACTTTCTCTACTTTCATTTCGGTAGCTTCCGCTTTATTCGTCGTGTCAATGTCGGAATCCCTCTAGGTCGTACCTCTTGGGTAAAGCATAATTTGAGATAACTTATTCTTGGATTGAATTAGTCATTCCCTTATTTAATATCATTCCTAGTGAAGGCCTCACTCTAGGTCATTCTCTCGAGTAGGGCCCAACTCGAGTTGACATGTTCCTAGATCAAATTACTCATTCTTTTCTTATTCCATTTTTTTGTTTTAATATACTTATCTTGGTTATCACATCCCGTATACTGCAGCTATGGGGTCAATCAGTCAACAACTCTTTCTCATCGCTTCCCTTCGCTGAAATTTAAGATCATCTCCAGTGTCTGGAGTAGGGCCAGACTCGAGTTGACATGTTCCTAGATCAAATTACTCATTCTCCCTTTCTTCAATTTCTTTGCTTTAAAATACTTAGCTTAGTTATCGCATCCCGTAAACTGCAGCTATGGGGTCGATCATTCAACAACTCATCGCTCTCGTCTCGTTATTTCGCTAAAATTTTAGATCATCTCTAGTGTCCATCATTTTCCTTTCCTCAATCAAGCTTGTGGTTTTTCGAGAAACTTTTGCAACATGTGCAGGTTCATTGAATATAACTAAATCTTCTCTCATTTCAGAATATTCCTATTTGTTCGCCATGTCAATGCATGAATCCCTCTAGGTTGTACCTCTTGGGTAGGGCATAAGTCAACATAACTTCTTCTTGGATTGAATTAGTCACTTTCTTTCATTAATCTCATTCCCTGTGAATGCCTCACTCTAGGTTGTTCCCTTGAGTAGGGCCTGACTCTAGTTGATATGTTACTAGATCGAATTGCTCATTCTTCTTTTCTTCCATTTCTTTGCTTTAATATACTTATCTTGGTTATCACATCCCATAGACTGCAGCTATGGGGTCGATCAGTCAACAACTCTTCGTTCTCATCATTTCCCTTCGCTGAAATTTAAGATCATTTCTAGTGCCCACCTTTTTCCTTTCCTAAATCATGCTTATGGTTTTTCGAAAAACTTTTGTAACATGTGCAGGTTCATTGAAGCAAAGTACAACTTCTAAGATAGTTGTGGCAAATATTATACAACCATGTGTGTTTAAAACCTATATCAACACTTTTTCAAATTAGTTTCTTAGCAAACTGTTTCAAATAAGTATTTTCCTCTCAGAACTATTTTTCTCTTCAAAATGTAAGTTAATTAGCTTTTCGTCGTTCTATATTTGCTAACGTTTCTTGGTGTTGTAGTAAACACAGGTAAGCATTCTCAAAGTCTTATTCAGGAGCGGGAGTTGGAACGAGGGAATGGGAGGGGGAGCACTCCAATGGAAAATAGGTGTTACAATTACTATCATTTTCATAAGTCAATCGGTTTCAACATCGTTAGCAAATGTAGGTGACTCTGTTGTGAAGCACCCATCAACCCTTACTTGCTCTACTCTCATTTCAGTAGCTTCCTCTTTGGTCGTCGTGTTAATGCCTGAATCCCTCTAGGTTGTACCTCTTGGGTAGGGAATAAGTTGATATAACTTGTTCTTGAATCGAATTAAGCACTGCTTTCTTTAATATCATTCATAGTGAAGGCCTCGCTCTAGGTCGTTCTCTCGAGTAGGGCCCGACTCGAGTAGAAATGTTCCTAGATCAAATTACTCATTCTTTCCTTCTCCGATTTCTTTGCTTTAAAATACTTATCTTAGTTATCGTATCCTATAGACTGAAGCTATTGGTTCGATCACTTAACAACTCATTGCTCTCATCTCTTTCATTCACTACAATTTCATATCGTCTCCAATGTCCACCTTTTTCCTTTTTGTAGCGAAGTTTTGGGGTTTCACAAGAAACTTTTGCAACATTTGGAGGTTCATTGAAGAAAAGTAAAACCTCTAAGAGAGCTATGGAAACTATTCTACAACCATATATATCTAATGCATTTCAACACTTTTGAAAATTAGTTTATTAGCAACCATTTCAAATAAGGATATTCGGCTAGCAACTTTTTTCATCTTCAAAATGTACATTAATTAGTTCTCCATCGTTTTACATCTGTTAATGTTTCTTGGTGTTGTCGTAAACACAGGTGAGCATTTTCAAAGTCTTCTTTGGGATGAGGAACGGGGAAAAAGAAGAGGGAGCATTCCAATGCAAAATAGGTCTTGCGATTACCATCATTTTCATACATCAATCGGTTTCAACATCGTTAACAAATGTAAGGGACTTTGTTGTGAAGCATCCATCAACCCTTACTATATATACTCTCATTTCGGTAGCTTCCTCTTTCGTTGTTGTGTCAATACCTGAATCCCTCTAGGTCATACCTCTTGGGTAGGTAATAATTCGACATAATGTTTTCTTTGATCGATCTAGTCACTGCTTTCTTTAATCGCATTCGTAGTGAAGGTATCACTCTACATCATTGTCTCAAGTAGGTCCCGACTCAAGTTCACATGTTCCTAGATAGAATAACTCATTCTTATCTTCTTCCATTTCTTTGCTTTAATATACTTATCTTGGTTATCACATCCCCTAGGCTGCAGTTATGGGGTCGATCACTCAACAACTCTTCGCTCTCATCGCTTCCGTTGGGTGAAATTTCAAATCATTTCTAATTCCCACCTTTTTTCTTTCCTCTTTGGTTGCCATGTCAATGCCCGAATGCCTCTAGGTTGTACCTCTCTCTTGGGTAGGGCATGAGTCGACATAACTTCTTCTTGGATCGAATTCGTCACTTTATTTCTTTAATATCACTCCAAGTGAATGCCTCACTCTAGGTCGTTGTCTAGAGTAGGTCTTGATTTCAGTTGACATGTTCCTAGACTTTGGAGTGCCCATCAACCCTTACTTTCTCTACTTTCATTTTGGTAGCTTCCTCTTTGGTCGTTGTGTCAATGTCTGAATCTCTCTAGGTCGTACCTCTTGGGTAAGGCATAAGTCGAGATGACTTATGCTTGGACCGAATTAGTCACTGCTTGCTTTAGTCACATTCCTAGTGAATGGCTCACTCTAGGTCATTGTCTCGAGTAGGGCACGACTCGAGTTGAGATGTTCCTAGATCGAATTACTCATTCTCCCTTTCTTCAATTTTTTTGCTTCAAAATACATATCTTAGTTATCACATCTCATATACTACAGCTATGGGGTCAATCACTCAACAACTCGTCGCTCTCATCTCATTATTTCACTGAAATTTCATATCATCTCTAGTGTCCATCATTTTCCTTTCCTCAATCAAGCTTGTGGTTTTTCGAGAAACTTTTGCAACATGTGCAGCTTCATTGAAGAAATCTAAATATTCTCTCATTTCGGAAGCTACCGCTTTGTTCTCCATTTCAATGCCTGAATCCCTCTAGGTTGTACCTCTTGGGTAGGGCATAAGTCGACATAACTTCTTCTTGGATCGAATTATTCACTTTCTTTCCTTAATCTCATTCCTAGTGAATGCCTCACTCTAGGTCGTTTGTCTAGAGTAGGGCCCAACTCAAATTAACATGTTTTTAGACTTTGGAGAGCCCATCAACCCTTACTATCTCTACTCTCATTTCGGTACCTTCCTCTCTCTACCCTTACTTTAATCTCATTCCTAGTGAAGGCCTCACTCTAGGTCGTTCTCTCGAGTAGGCCCCGACTCGAGTTGATATGTTCCTAGATCAAATTACTCATTGTTCTCTACTTCCATTTCTTTTTTTTAATATACTTATCTTGTTTATCACATTCCGTAGACTACAGCTATCGGGTTGATCAGTCAACAACTCTCCGCTCTCATCGTTTTCCTTCCCTGAAATTTAAGATCATCTCCAGTGTCCACCTTTTTCTTTTCCTAAATCAGGCTTGTGGTTTTTTGAGAAACTTTTGTAAGATGTGCAGGTTCATTGAAGCAAAGTAAAACTTCTAAGAGAGTTGTGGAAACTATTCTAAAACCATGTGTGTTTAAAACCTATACCAATACTTTTTCACGTCATTTTCTTAGCAAACTGTTTCAAATAAGTATTTTCATCTCTCAACTCTTTTCCTCTTCAAAATGTAAGTTAATGAGCTTTTTGTCGTTCTATCTTTGCTAACGTTTCTTAGTGTTGTTGTAAACATAGGTGAGTATTCTCAAAGGGATCTTAGTGAGCGAGAGTTGGAGCGGGGGATTGGGAGGGGGAGCATTCCGATGGGAAACAAGTGTTGCGATTACCATTGTTTTCATTTGTCAATCAGTTTCAGCATCATTAGAAAATGTAGGTGATTCTGTGGTGAAGCGCCCATCAACCCTTACTATCTCTACTCTCATTTCGTTAGCTTCCTCTTTCATCGTCGTCCTAATGCCTCAATCCCTCTAGGTCGAACCTCTTGGGTAGGGCATAATTTGACATAACATTTTCTTTTATCAAATTATTCACTTCTTTCATTAATCTCATTCCTAATGAATGTCTCACTCTAGGTCATTGTCTCGAGTAGGGCCCGACTCGAGTTCACATGTTCCTAGATCAAATTACTCATTCTTCTATTATTACATTTCTTTGCTTTAATATACTTATCTTGGTTATTTCATTCTGTATACTGTAGCTATGAGGTCGATCACCCAATCAGGATTGTGGTTTTTCGAGAAACTTCTGTAACATGTGCAGGTTCATTGAAGCAAAGTAACACTTCTAAGAGAGTTGTGGCAACTATTCTACAGCCATGTGTGTTTAACACCTATATCAACACTTTTTCACGTTAGTTTCTTAGCAAACTGTTTCAACTACGTGTTTTCGTCTCCCAACTCTTTTCTTAGCAAACTGTTTCAACTACGTGTTAATTAACTTTTCTTCGTTCTTTCTCTGCTAACGTTTCTTGGTGTCATTGTAAACATAGTTGAGCATTCTCAAAGGATTCTTAGGGAGCGAGAGTCGGAGTGGGGGAATGGAAAGGGGAGAATTCTAATGGAAAACATGTGTTGCGATTACCATCATTTTCATACGGCAATCAGTTTCAACATCATTAGCAAATGTAGGTGAATCTGTTTTGAACCACCCATCAACCCTTATTAATAGAGTTGTGACAAATATTCTACAACCATGTGTGTTTAAAACCTATATCAACACTTTTTCAAGTTAGTTTCTTAGCAAACTGTTTCAAATAAGTATTTGTGTCTCTAAACTCATTTTATCTTCAAAATATAAGTTAAATAGTGCTTCTTCATTCTATCTATGCTGGCGTTTCTTAGTGTTAATGTAAACACATGTAAGCGTTCTCAAAGTCTTATTCTAGAGCAGGAGCTGGAGCAATGAAATGGGAATGGGAGCATTCTAGTGGAAAACAGGTGTTGCTATTACCATCATTTTGATACGTCAATCGGTTTCAACATCGTTAGCAAATGTAGGTGACTTTGTTGTGAAACGTCCATCAACACTTACTTTCTCTACTCTCATTTCAACAGCTTCCTCTATGGTCGTCGTGCTAATTCCTGAATCCCTCTAGGTCGTACCTCTTGGGTAGGGCATAAGTCGACATAACTTCTTCTTGGGTAGGGCATAAGTCGACATAAGAAAAATAAGTATATTCGTCTTCCAACTTTTTTCATCTTCAGAATGTAAGTTAATTAGTTCTGCATTGGTCTACCTCTGCTAATGTTTCTTGGTGTTGTTGTAAACACAGATGAGTATTTCCAAAGTTTTCTTTGGGATCAGGAGCAAGGGAAGGAGAGGGACCATTCCAATGCAAAATAGGTCTTCAGATTACAATCATTTTCATATGTCAATCGATTTCAACGGCATTAGTAAATGTAGGTGACTCTGCTGTGAAGCGCTCATCAACGCTTACTTTCTCGACATAACATTTTCTTTGATCGAATTAGTCACTACTTTCTTTAATATCTTTCCTAGTGAAGGACTCACTCTAGGTTGTTGTCTCGAGTACAGTTCGACTCGAGTTGACATGTTCCTAGATCGAATTACTCATTCTCTTCTTCCATTTTTTTCTTTAATATACTTATCTCGGTTATCGCATCACATAGACTGCAACTATCGGGTCGATCCCTCAACAATACTTAGCTCTCATCATTTTTCTTACTTTCTCAACTCCTACTTTCTCTACTCTCATTTCGGTAGCTTCCTCTTTGGTCGTCATGTCAATCTCTGAATCCCTCTAGGTCGTACCTCTTGGGTAGGGCATAAATCAAGATAAATTATTCTTCGATTGAATTAGTCACTGCTTTATTTAATCGCATTCCTAGTGAATGGCTCATTCTAGGTCATTGTCTTGAGTAGGCTCGACTCGAGTTGACATGTTCCTAAATCGAATTACTCATCATTCCCTTCTTCCATTTATTTGCTTTAAAATACTTATCTTAGTTATTGCATCTAGTACACTGCAGATATGGGGTCGATCACTCGACAACTCATCACTCTCATCTTGTTATTTTGTTGAAGTTTCAGATCATCTCTAGCCTCCACCATTTCCTTTCCTCAATAAAACTTGTGGTTTTTCGAGAAACTTTTGCAACATGTGCAAGTTCATTGAAGCAAAGTAAAACTTCTAAGATAGTTCTCACAACTAGTCTACAACCATGTGTGTTTAAAACCTATATCAACACTTTTTCAGGTTAGTTTCTTAGCATACTGTTTCAAATAAGTATTTTCATCCCCCAACTCTTTTTCTCTTCAAAATGTAAGTTAATTAGCTTTTCTTCGTTCTATCACTACTAACGTTTCTTGGTGTTGTTGTAAACATAGGTGAACATTCTCAAAGGGTTCTTAGGAAGAAGAAGTCAGAGCAAGGGAATGGGAGGGGGAGCATTCCAATGGAAAATAGGTGTTGCGATTACCGTCATTTTTATACGTCAATTGGTTTCAACATCGCTAGCAAATGTAGGTGACGTTGTTTTGAAGAGTCCATCAACGCTTACTATCTCTACTCTCATTTCGGTAGCTTCCTCTTTTGTCATCGTGTCAATGCTCGAATCCCTCTAGGTCGTACCTCTTAGGTAGGGCATAATTCGACATAAGTAGGGTCCGACTTGAGTTGACATGTTCCTAAACTTTGGAGCGTATGTCAACCCTTAATTTCTCTACTCTCACTTCGGTAGCTTCCTCTTTGGTTGTCGTGTCAATGTATGAATCCCTCTAGGTCATACCTATTGGGTAGGGCATAAGTCGAGACAGCTTCTTCTTCGATTGAATTAGTCATTGCTTTCTTTAAAAACATTCATAGTGAATGGCTCACTCTAGGTCATTGTCTCGAGTATGGCCTGACTCGAGTTGACATGTTCCTAAATCGAATTACTCGTTCTTTCCTTCTTCCATTTCATTGCTTTAAAATACTTATCTTAGTTATTGCATCCCGTAGACTGCAGTTATGGGGTCGATATCATCAACTCATCGCTCTCATATTGTTATTTCACAAAAATTTCAGATCATCTCCAATGTCCATCGTTTTCCTTTCCTCAATCAAGCTTGTGGTTTTTCAAGAAACTTTTGCAACATGTGCATGCTCATTGAAGAAAAGTAAATCTTCTCTCATTTCGGAAGCTTCCTCTTTGGTCGCCATGTCAAGGCCTAAATCCCTCTAGGTTGTACCTCTTGGGTATGGAATGAGTCGACATAACTTCTTCTTGGATCGACTTAGTCACTTTCTTTCTTTAATCTCATTCCCAGTGAATGCCTCACTCTAGGTCGTTGTCTAAAGTAGGACCCAACTCGAGTTAACATGTTCCTAAACTTTGGAGCGCCCATCAACCCTTACTTTCTCTACTCTCATTTTGGTACCTGCCTCTTTATTTGTCATGTCAATGTCAGAATCCCTTGAGGTCGTACCTCTTGGGTAGAGCATAACTTGAGATAACTTATTTTTGGATCGAATTAGTCACTGCTTTCTTTAATCTCATTCCTAGTGAAGGCCTTACTCTAGGTCATTTTCTCGAGTTGACATGTTCCTAAATCGAATTACTCATTCTTTTTTTCTTCCATTTCTTTGCTTTAATATACTTATCATGTTTATCGCATCTCGTAGACTGCAGCTGTGAGGTCGATCAGTCAACAACTCTTCGCTCTCATCACTTCCCTTCGCTGAAATTTAAGATCATCTCCAGTGTCAACCTTTTTCCTTTCCTAAATTAGGCTTATGGTTTTTTGAGAAACTTTTGTAACATGTGCAGGTTCATTGAAGAAAAGTAAAAATTCTAAGAGAGTTGTGGCAAACCTATATCAACACTTTTTCATGCTAGTTTCTTAGCAAACTATTTCAAATACGAATTTTCATCTCCCAACTATTTTCCTCTTCAAAATGTAAGCTAATTAGCGTTTCTTCGTTCTACATCTGCTAACGTTTCTTGGTGTTATTGTAAACACAGGTAAGCATTCTCAAAGTGAGCATTCTCAAAGGGTTCTTAGGGAGCGAGAGTTGGAGCGGGGGAATGGGAGGTGGAGCATTCTAATGAAAAAAAGTGTTGTGATTTCCATCATTTTCATACGTCAATCGGTTTCAACATCGTTACCAAATGTAGATGACTTTGTTTTGAAGCACCCTTCAACCATTACTACCTCTACTCTTATTTCAGTAGCTTCCTCTTTCGTCGTCGTGTCAATGCCTGAACCCCTCTAGGTTGTACCTCTTGGGTAGGGCATAATTCGACATAATGTTTTCTTTGATCGAATTAGTCACTGCTTTCTTTAATCTCATTCCTTGTGAAGGCATCACTCTAGGTCGTTGTCTCGAGTAGGGCCCGACTTGAGTTCACATGTTCCTAGATCGAATTACTAATTCTTCTCTTCTTCCATTTTTTTGATTTAATATACTTATTTTGGCCATCGCATCCTGTAGACTACAGCTATGTGGTCAATCACTCAACAACTCTTCGCTCTCAGCGCTTCCCTTCAATGAAATTTCAAATCATTTCTAGTGCCCAACTTTTTTCTTTCCTAAATTAGGCTTGTGGTTTTAAAACGCCTAAGAGAGTTGTAGCAAATATTCTACAACAATGTGTGTTTAAAACCGAGATCAACACTTTCTATCTCTTATAACGTTTCTTGGTGTTATTGTAAACACAGGTAAGCATTCTCAAAGTCTTATTAGCAACCTTTTCAAATAAGTATATTTGCCTTGCAAATTTTTTCATCTTCAAAATGTACGTTAATTAGTTCTTCGTCGTTTTACGTCTGTTAACGTTTCTTGGTGTTATTGTAAACACAGGTGAGTGTTTTCAAAGTCTTCTTTCGGATCAGGAGTGGGGGAAGGAAAGAGGGAGCATTTCGATGCAAAATAGCTCTTGCGATTACCATCATCATTCATTCGTCAATCGGTATCAACATCGTTAGCAAATGTAGCGGACTTTGATGTGAAGCACCGATCAACCCTTACTATATATACTCTCATTTTGGTAGCTTCCTCTTTTTTTATTGTGTCAATACCCGAATCCCTCTAGGTCGTACCTCTTGGGTAGGGCATAATTTGACATAACGTTTTCTTTGATCGAATTAGTCACTGCTTTCTTTAATCTCTTTCGTAGTGAAAGCCTCAATCTAGGTTGTTGTCTCGCGTAGGGCCCGACTCGAGTTCACATGTTCCTAGATCGAATAATTCATTCTTTTCTTCTTCCATTTCTTTGCTTTAATATACTTATTTTGGTTATCGCATCCCGTCGACTGCAGTTATGGGGTCGATGACTCAACAACTCTTCGCTTTGATCGCTTCCCTTAGGTGAAATTTTAGATCATTTCTAGTGCCCACCTTTTTTCTTTCCTCTTTGGTCGCCATGTCAATGTCGGAATCCCTCTAGGTTGTACCTCTCTCTTGGGTAGGGCACGAGTCGACATAACTTCTTAGATCGAATTCGTCACTTTCTTTCTTTAATCACATTCCAAGTGAATGCCTCACTCTAGGCCGTTTTCCAGAATAGGGCCCAACTTCAGTTGACATATTCCTAGATTTTGGAGCGTCCATCAACCCTTAATTTCTCTACTCTCATTTTGGTAGCTTCCTCTTTGTTCATTGTGTCAATGTCTGAATTCCTCTAGGTCGTACCTCTTGGATAGGGCATAAGTCGAGATAACTTATTCTTTGACCGAATTAGTCGCTGATTTCTTAAATCACAATCCTAGTGAATGGATCACTCTAGGTCGTTGTCTCGAGTAGGGCCCGACTCGAGTTCAAATGTTCCTAGATCGAATTACTCATTCTCTCTTTCTTCCATTTATTTGCTTTAAAATACTTATCTTAGTTATCACATCCCATAGACTGCAGCTATTGGATCGATCACTCAACAACTCATCGCTCTCATCTCGTTATTTCCCTGAAATTTAAGATCATCTCTAGTGTCCATCATTTTCCTTTCATCAATCAAGCTTCTGGTTTTTCTAGAAACTTTTGCAACATGTGCAGGTTCATTGAAGAAAAGTAAATCTTCTCTCATTTCGGAAGCTTCTTCTTTGTCCACCATGTCAATACCCGAATCCCTCTAGGTTGTACCCCTTGGGTAGGGCATAAGTCGACATAACTTGTTCTTGGATCGAATTAGTCCCTTTCTTTCTTTAATCTCATTCCCAGTGAATGCCTCACTCTAGGTCGTTGTCTAGAATAGGGCCCGAATCGAGTTAACATGTTCCTAGACTTTCGAGCACCCATCAACATTTACTTTCTCTACTCTCATTTTGGTAGCTTCCTCTTTATTCGTCGTGTCAATTTCGGAATTCCTCCAAGTCATACCTCTTGGGTAGAGCATAAGTTGAGATTACTTCTTCTCTGATTGAATTAGTCACTGCTTTATTTAATCTCATTCATAGTGAAGGCCTCATTCTAGGTCGTTCTCTCGAGAAGGGCCCAACTCGAGTTGATATGTTCCTAGATCGAATTACTCATTCTTTTCTTCTTAAATTTCTTTACTTTAGTATACTTATCTTGGTTATCGCATCCCATAGACTGCAGCTATGGGGTCGATCAGTCAACAACTCTTTACTCTAATCGTTTCCCTGCATTGAAATTTAAGATCATCTCTAGTGTCCACCTTTTTCCTTTCCTAAATCAGGCTTGTGGTTTTTCAAGAAACTTTTGTAACATGTCCAGGTTCATTGAAGAAAAGTAAAACTTCTAAGAGAGTTGTGGCAACTGTTCTACAACCATGTGTGTTTAAAACCTATATCAATACTTTTTCACGTCAATTTCTTAGCAAAATGTTTCAAATAAGTATTTTCGTCTCCCAACTCTTTTCCTCTTCAAAATGTAACTTGATTAGCTTTTCGTCGTTGTAGACATAGGTGAGCATTCTTAAAGGGTTCTTAGTGAATGGGAGTTGGAGTGGGGCAATAGAAGGGGGAGCATTTTGATGGAAAACAGGTGTTGCGATTACCATCATTTTCATTTGTCAATTGGTTTCAACATCGCTAGCAAATGTAGGTGACTCTATTGTGAAGCACCCATCAACCCTTACTATCTCTACCCTCATTTTGGTAGCTTCCTCTTTCGTCGCCGTGCCAATGCCCAAATCCCTCTAAGTCGAACCTCTTGGGTAGGGCATAATTTGACATGACGTTTTCTTTGATCGAATTAGTCACTGTTTTCTTTAATCTCATTCCTAATGAAGGCCTCACTCTAGGTCTTTGTCTCGAGTAGGACCCAACTTGATTTCACATGTTCCTAGATCGAATCATTCATTCTTCCATTCTTCCATTTATTTGCTTTAATATACTTATCTTGGTTATCGAATCCCATAGATTGCAGTTATGGGGTTAATCACTCAACAACTCTTTGCACACATCGTTTCCCTTTGGTGAAATTTGAGATCATTTTTAGTGCCCACCTTTTTTCTTTCCTAAATCAGGCTTGTGATTTTTCAAGAAACTTTTGTAACATGTGCAGGTTCATTAAAGAAAAGTAAAAATTCTAAGAGAGTTGTGGAAACTATTCTACACCTATATCAACACTTTTTCAAGTTAGTTTCTTAGCAAACTATTTCAAATAAGTATTTTTGTCTCTGAACCCTTTTTCTCTTCAAAATGTAAGTTAAATAGAGCTTCTTCGTTCTATCTCTGCTCACGTTTATTGTTGTTATCGTAAACATAGGTAAGCGTTCTCAACCTCTTATTCGGGAGCGGGAGCTGGAGAGAGGGAATGGGAGGGGGAGCATTCCAATGGAAAACAAGTGTTGCGGTTACCATCATTTTCATACGTCAATCGGTTTGAACAACGTTAGCAAATGTAGGTGACTGTTCTGAAGTGCCCATCAACCCTTACTTTATCTACTCTAATTTCGGTAGCTTCCTCTTTGGTCGTCGTGTCAAAGTCTGAATCTCTCTAGGTCGTACCCCTTGGGTAGGGCATAAGTCGACATAAATTCTTTTTGGATCTAATTAGTCATTGCTTTCTTTAATCTCATTCCTAGTGAAGGCCTCACTCTAGGTTGTTGTCTCGAGTAATGTCTGACTCGAATTGACATGTTCCTAGATATAATTACTCATTCTTCCCTTCTTCCATTTATTTATTTTAAAATACTTATCTTAGTTATCACATCCCGTAGACTGCAGCTATGGGTTCGATCATCTCGTTATTTCGCTGAAATTTCAGATCATCTCCACTGTCCACCGTTTTTTTTTCCTCAATCAAGCTTGTCTTTTTTCGAGGAACTTTTGAAACATTTGCAGGTTCATTGAAGAAAAATAAATATTCTAAAAGAGTTGTGGTAACTATTCTACAACCATATATGTCTAATACATATCAACAATTTTTCAAGTTAGTTTCGTAGCAACTGTTTGAAATAAGAGTCTTCATATTCTAAGTTTTTTAATCTTCAAAATCTAAGTTAATTAGCTCTTCTTTGTTTTATCTTTGTTAATGTTTCTTGGTGTTGTTGTAAACACGTGAGCATTATCAAGTCTTCTTTCGGAGCGAGAGCGGGGGAAGGGAGAGGGAGCATTCCCATGCAAAATAGGTCTTGTGATTACCATCATTTTCATACCTCAATCAGTTCCAACATCGTTACGAAATATAGTGGACTACTGTGGAGCGTCCATCAACCCTTATTTTATATACTTTAATTTTGGTAGCTTCCTCTTTGGTCCCTGTGTCAATGCCCAAATATCTCTAGGTTGTACCTCTTGGGTAAGGCATAAGTCGGCATAACTTATTCTTGGATCAAATTAGCCATTGCTTTCTTTAATCTCATTCCTAGTGAAGGCCTCACTCTAGGTCGTTCTCTCGAGTAGGGCTCGACTCGAGTTTCCTAGATTGAATTATTCATTCTTCTCTTCTTTCATTTCTTTGCTTTCATATTATCTTGGTTATCGGATATTGTAGACTGCATCTATGGGGTCAATCTCTCAACAACCCTTCGCTCTCATCGGTTTCCTTAAGTGAAATTTTTTATTATTTCCAGTGTTCACCTTTTTTCATTCCTAAATTAGGCATAAGTCGACATAACTTCTTCTTGGATCGAATCAGTCACTTTCTTTATTTAATCTCATTCCTAGTGAATGCCTCACTCTGGGTCGTTGTCTAGAGTAGGGCCCGACTTGAGTTGACATGTTCCTAGACTTTGGAGCATCCATCAACCCTTACTTTCTCTACTCTCATTTCGGTAGCTTCCTCTTTGGCCATCGTGTCAATGTATAAATCCCTCTAGGTCGTACCTCTTGGGTAGGGCATAAGTCGAGAAAAATTCTTCTTGGATTGAATTAGTCACTTCTATCTTTAATCACATTCCTAAAGAATGTTTCACTCTAGGTCGTTGTCTCGAGAAGGGCCCGACCCGAGTTGACATGTTCTTAGATCGAATTTCTCAATCTTCCCTTCTTCCATTTATTTGCTTTCAAATACTTATTGCATCTCGTAGACTGCACCTATGGGGTCGATCACTCAACAACTCATCTCTCTCATCTCGTTATTTCATTGAAATTTCAAATCATCTCCAGTGTCCATCGTTTTCCTTTCCTTAATCAAGCTTGTGGTTTTTCGAGAAACTTTTAAAACATGTGCAGGTTCATTGAAGAAAAGTAAATCTTCTCTCATTTCGCAAGATTTTTCCTTGGACGCCTTGTCAATGCCTGAATCCCTCTAGGTTGTACCTCTTAGGTAGGGCATGAGTCGACATAACTTCTTCTTGAATCGAATTAAACACTTTCTTTCTTTCATCTCATTCCCAGTGAATGCCTCACTCTAGGTCATTGTCTAGAGTAGGGCCAGACTCGAGTTAACATGTTCCTAGACTTTGGAGTGCCCATCAACCCTTACTTTCTCTACTCTCATTTCGGTAGCTTCCTCTTTATTCATCGTGTCAATGTCGAAATCCCACTAGGTCATACCTCTTTTGTAGAGCATAAGTCGAGATAACTTCTTCATGGATCGAATTAGTTATTGCTTTCTTAATCAGGCTTGTGGTTTTTCGAGAAACTTTTGTAACATGTGCAGGTTCATTGAAGCAAAGTAAAACTTCTAAGAGAGTTGTGGCAAATATTCTACAACCATGTCTGTTTAAAACCTATATCAACACTTTTTCACGTTAGTTTCTTAGCAAACTATTTCAAATACGTGCTTTCATCTCCCAACTCTTTTCCTCTTCATAATGTTAGTTAATTAGCTTTTCTTCATTCTTTCTCTGCTAACGTTTCTTGGTGTCATTGTAAACACAGCTGAGCATTCTCAAAGGATTCTTAGGGAGCAAGAGTTAGAGCGGGGGAATGGTCGAGGGAGCATTCCAATGGAAAACAGGTGTTGCGATTACCATCATTTCCATACGTGAATCAGTTTCAACATCGTTAGCAAATGTAGGTGACTCTGTTTTGAAGCGCCCATCAACCCTTACTATATGTACTCTAATTTCGTTAGCCCCCTCTTTCGTCGTCGTGTCAATGCCCTAATCCCTCTAAGTTGTACCTCTTAGGTAGGGCATAATTGGACAAAATGTTTTCTTTGATTGAATTAGTCACTGCTTTCTTTAATTGCATTCCTAGTGAAGGCCTCACTCTAGGTCGTTCTCTCGAGTAGGGCCCGACTCGAGTTGACATGTTCCTAAATCGAATTACTCATTCTTCGCTTCTTCCATTTATTTGATTTAATATACTTATCTTGGTTATCTCATCCTGTAGACTGTAGCTATTGGGTCGATGACTCAACAACTTCGCTCTCATCGCTTCCCTTCGATGAAATTTCAAATCATTTCTAGTGCCCACCGTTTTTCTTTCCTAAATCAGGATTTTGGTTTTTTGAGAAAATTTTGTAACATATGCAGGTTCATTGAAGCAAAATAACACATCTACAACCATGTGTGTTTAAAACCTATACTTTGGAGCGCCCATCAACCCTTACCTTCTCTACTCTCATTTCGGTACCTTCCTCTTTATTTGTCGTGTTAATGTCGGAATCCCTCCAGGTCGTACCTCTTGGGTAGAGCATAAGTCGAGATAACTTATTCTTGGATCGAATTAGTCACTACTTTCTTTAATGTCATTCCTACTGAAGGCCTCACTCTAGGTCGTTCTCTTGAGTAGCCCCTGACTCGAGTTGACATGTTCCTAGATCGAATTACTCATTCTTCTCTTCTTCCATTTCTTTTCTTTAATATACCTTTCTTCGTTAGCGCATCCCGTAGACTGCAGCTATAGGGACAATTAGTCAACAACTCTTCACTCTCATCACTTCCCTTTGCTGAAATTTAAGAGCATCTCTAATGTCCACTCTTTTCCTTTCATTTTTTATTTCTTTAATCACATTCCTAGTGAAGGCATAACTCTAGGTCATTGTCTCGAGTAGGGCCCTACTCGAGTACATATGTTCCTAGATCGAATTACTCATTCTTCCTTTCTTCCATTTCTTTGCTTTAAAATACTTATCTTAGTTATCGCATGCTATAGACTGCAATAATTGGGTTGATCACTTAAAACCTCATTGCTCTCATCTCTTTCCTTTGTTGAAATTTCATATCATCTCCAGTGTGCACCTTTTTCCTTTTGTAGCGAGGTCTTGTGGTTTCTCGAGAAACTTTTGCAACATGTGGAGGTTCAATGAAGAAAATTAAAACCTCTAAGACAGCTATGGAAATTATTCTACAACCATTTGAACACTTTTGCAAGCTAGTTTCTTAGCAACCATTTCAAATAAGTATATTTGCCTTGCAACTTTTTTCATCTTCAAAATGTAAGTTAATTAGTTTTTCATCGTTCTTTCTCTGTAAAGTTTCTTGGTGTTGTTGTAAACAAAGGTGAGCATTTTCAAAGTATTCTTTGGTATCAAGAGTGAAGGAAGGGGAGAGAGAGCATTCCAATATAAAATAGGTCTTGCGATTACCATCATTTTCATACGTCAATCGGCTTCAACATCGTTAGCAAATGTAGGCGACTCAGCTGTGAAGCGCCCATCAACCTTTACTATATCTACTCTCACTTCGGTAGCTTCCTCTTTCGTCATCGTGTCAATACCCGAATCCCTCTTGGGTAAGGCATAATTCGACATAACGTCTTTTTTTTATCGAATTAGTCACTGCTTTCTTTAATCTCATTCCAAGTAAAGGCTTTACTTTAGGTCGTTGTCTTGAGTAGGGCCCGATTCGAGTTCACATGTTCCTAATTCGATTTCACATGTTCCTAAATCGAATTACTCATTCTTCTCTTTTTCCATTTCTCTGCTTTAATATACTTATCTTTCTTATCACATCTTGTAGACCGCAGATATGGGGTCGCTCACTCAACAACTCTTCGCTCTCATCGTTTCCCTTCGGTGAAATTTTAGATCATATTTAGTGCCCACCTTTTTTCTTTCCTCTTTGGTCTCCATGTCAATGCCCGAATACCTCTATGTTGTACCTCTCTCTTGGGTAGGGCATAAATCGACATAAATTCTTCTTAGATCGAATTAGTCACTTTTTGGAGTTGACATATATCTAGACTTTGGATGTCGTGTCAATGTCTGAATTCGTCTAGGTCGTACCTGTTGGGCAGGGCATAAGTCGAGATAACTTCTTCTTGGATCAAATTAGTCACTGGTTTATTTAATCACATTCCTAGTGAAAATCTCACTCTAGGTCGTTGTCTCGAGTAGGGCCCAACTCAAGGTTACATGTTCCTAGATCGAATTACTCATCCTTCCCTTCTTCCATTTCTTTCCATTAAAATACTTATCTTAGTTATCGCATCTCGTAGACTCTAGATATGGGGTCGATCAATCAAGAAATCATCGCTCTCATCTCGTTATTTCGTTGAAATTTCATATCATCTCCAGTGTCCATCGTTTTCTTTTCGCCAATCAAGCTTGTGGTTTTTCGAGAGAATTTTGCAGAAAAGTAAATCTTCTCGCTTTTCGGAAGCTTCCTCTTTGGTCGCCATGTCAATGCCTGAATCCGTCTAGGTTGTACCTCTTGGGTAGGGCATGAGTCGACATAACTTCTTCCTTGATCGAATTAGTCACTTTCTTTCTTTAATCTCATTTCCAATGAATGCCTCACTCTAGGTCGTTGTCTAAAGTAGGGCGTGAGTTGAGTTAGCATGTTCCTAAACTTTGGAGCACCCATCAACCCTTACTTTCTTTACTCTAATTTTGGTAGCTTCTTCTTTACTCCATGTGTCAATGTCAGAATCCCTCCAAGTTGTATCTCTTGGGTAGAGTATAAGTCGAGATAACTTCTTCTTGGATTGAACTAGTCACTGCTTTTTTAATCTCATTCCTACTGAAGGCATCACTCTATGTCGTTCTATCGAGTAGGGCCTGACTCAAGTTGACATGTTCCTAAATTGAATTAATCATTCTTTTCTTCTTTTATTTCTTTGTTTTATTATACTTATGTTGGTTATTTCATCCCGCAGACTTCAGCTATGGGGTGGATCAGTTAACAACTCTTCGCTCTCATCGCTTCCCTTCGCAGAAATTTAAGATCATCCCCAATGGCTACCTTTTTCTTTTCCTAAATCAGGCTTGTGGTTGTTTGAGAAACTGTTTCAAATAAGTATTTTCATCTCCCAACTATATTCCTCTTCAAAATGTAAGTTAATTAGCTTTTCTTCATTCAATCTCTGTTAACGTTTCAAAGGGTTCTTAGGGAGCGGGAGTTGAAGCGGGGGAATGGGAAGGGGAGCATTCCGATGTAAAACAGGTGTTGTGATTACCATCATTTTCATACGTCAATCAGTTTCAACATCATAATCAAATGTAGGTGACTCTGTTGTGAAGCACCCATCAACCCTTACTATCTCTACTCTCATTTTGGTAGTTGCCTGTTTCTTCGTTGTTTCAATTCCCGAATCCCTCTAGGTCGTACCTCTTGGGTAGGGCATAATTCGACATAATGTTTTATTTGATCGAGTTAGTCATTGCTTTCATTAATCTCATTCCTAGTAAAGGCCTCACTCTAGGTCATTGTCTCGAGTAGGGTCTGACTTGAGTTCACCTATTTCTAGATCGAATTACTCATTCATCTCTTCTTCTATTTCTTTGCTTTAATAGACTTATCTTGGTTATCGCATCCCGTAAACTGTAGCTATGGGGTCTATCACTCAACAACTCTTCGCTCTCATCGCTTCCCTTCGCTGAAATTTAAGATCATCTCCAATGTCCACCTTTTTCCTTTCCTAAATCAGGCTTGTGGTTTTTCAAGAAACTTTTGTAACATGTCCAGGTTCATGGAAGCAAAGTAAAACTTCTAAGAGAGTTATGGCAACTATTTGACAACCATGTGTATTTAAAACCTATATCAACACTTTTTCAAGTTAGTTTCCTAGTAAACTGTTTCAAATAAGTATTTCGGTCTCTGAACTCTTTTTCTCTTCAAAATGTAAGTTAAATAGCGCTTCTTCATTCTATCTCTGCTAAGGTTTCTTGGTGTTATTGTAAACACAGGTAAGCGTTCTCAAAATATTATTCAGGAGCGGGAGCTGGAGCGAGGGAATGGGAGGGGGAGCATTCCAATGGAAAACAAGTGTGGTGATTACCATCATTTTCATACGTAAATCAGTTTCAACATCGTTAGCAAATGTAGGTGACTCTATTGTGGGTGCCCATCAACCCTCACTTTCTTTACTCTCATTTCAATAGCTTCCTCTTTGGTCGTTGTGTTAATGTTTGAATCCCTCTAGGTCATACCTCTTGGATAGGGAAAAAGTCGACATAACTTCTTCTTGGATCGAATTAATCATTGCTTTCTTTAATCTCATTCCTAGTAAAGGCCTCGCTCTACGTCGTTGTCTCGAGTAGGGCCCAACTCGAGTTGACATGTTCCTAGATTGAATTACTCATTCTTCCCTTCTTCCATTTATTTGCTTTAAAATACTTATCTTAGTTATCGCATCCTATAGACTAAAGCTATCGGGTCGATCACTTAACAACTAATCTCTCTCATCTCTTTTCTTCATTGAAATTTCATATCATCTCTAATGTCCACTTTTTTTCTTTTGTAGCGAAGTCTTGTGGTTTCGCGAGAAACCTTTGCAACATAGAAACTATTCTACAACCATATATATCTAATGCATTTCAACACTTTTTCAAGTTAGTTTCTTAGCAACCGTTTCAAATACGTATATTCGTCTTCCAATTTTTTTCATCTTCAAAATGTAAGTTAATTAGTTCTTCATCGTTCTATTTCTGTTAACATTTCTTGGTGTTGTTGTAAACATAGGTGAGCATTTTAAAAGTCTTCTTTGGGATCAGGAGTGGGAGCGTTCCAATGCAAAATAGGTCTTGTGATTACCATCATTTTCATACATCAATTGGTTTCAACATCGTTAGCAAATGTACATGACTCTGCTGTGAAGTGTCCATCAACCCTTATTTTTCTACTATCTTGGATCGAATTAGTCATTGCTTTCTTTAATCTCATTTCTAGTGAAGGCCTTACTCTAGGTTATTGTCTCGAGTAGGGCACAACTCGAGTTGACATGTTCCTAGATCGAATTACTCATTCTACTTTTCTTCCATTTTTTTGTTGTAATATACTTATCTCGGTTATCGCATCACGTAGGATACAGATATGGAGTCGATCACTCAACAACACTTAGCTCTCATAGCTTCCCTTCGCAAAAACTTTAGGTCATCTCCAGTGTCCACCTTTTACCTTTCCTAAATCAGGCTTGTGGTTTTTCGAGAAACTTTTGTAACATGTGTAGGTTCATTGAAGCAAAATAAAACTTCTAAAAGAGTTGTAGCAACTATTATACAACCATGTGTGTTTAAAACCTATATCAACACTTTTTCAGCTTAGTTTCCTAGCAAATTGTTTCAAATAGTTATTTTCGTCTCCGAACTCTTTTTGTCTTCAAAATGTCAGTTAATTAGTTTTTCTTCATTCTATGTCTGCTAACATTTCTCGGTGTTGTTGTAAACACAAGTGATTATTCTCAAAGAGTTCTTAGGGAGCGAGAGCTGGAGCAGGGGAATATGAGGGGGAGCATTCCCATGTAAAACAAGTGTTGTGATTACCATCATCTCCATACCTCAATGGGTTCCAACATTGTTAGCAAATATAGGTGACTCTATTGTGGAGCTCCCTTTTAACCTTACTTTCTTTTCTCTCATTTCGGAAGCATCCTTTTTGGTTTCCATGTCAATGCCCGAATCCCTCTAGGTTGTACCTCTTCGATAAGGCATGAGTCAACATAACTTCTTAATAGATAAAATTAGTCACTCTTTTTCTTTAATCTCATTCTCACTGAATGCCTCACTCTAAGTCGTTGTCTAGAGTAGGGCCCGACTCGAGTTAACATGTTCCAAGACTTTGGACTGCCCATCAACCCTTACTTTCTCTACTCTCATTTCGATAGCTTCCTCTTTATTTGTCGTGTCAATGTCTGAATCCCTCCAGGTCGTACCACTTGGGTAGGGAATAAGTCAAGATAAATTATTCTTGCATCGAATTAGTCAATGCTTTCTTTAATCACATTCCTAGTGAATGAATTACTCTAGGTTGTTGTATCGAGTAGGGCATCCCATAGACTACAGCTATGGGTTCGAAAATCAACAACTCAATGCTCTCATCTCGTTATTTTGCTGAAATTTCAAATCATCTTCCGTGTCCACCGTTTTCTTTTCCTTAATAAAGCTTGTGGTTTTTCGAGAAACTTTTGCAACATGTGCAGGTTCATTGAAGAAAAATAAATCTTCTAAGAGAGTTGTGGTAACTATTCCACAACCATGTATGTCTAATACGTGTCAGCAATTTTTCAACTTAGTTTCGTAGCAACTATTTGAAATAAGTATCTTTTTCTTCTAACTTTTTTCATCTTCAAAAGGTAAGTTAATTAGATCTTTTTTTATTTTATCTTTGTTAATGTTTCTTGGTGTTGTGGTAAACACCGGTGAGCGTTCGCAAGTCTTCTTTGGGAGTGGGAGCGGGGGAAGTGAGAGGGAGCATTCCCCTACAAAATAGGGAATTCCTCGTGTCAATTCCTGAATCCCTCTAGGTTGTACCTCTTGGATAAGGCATCAATTGACATAACTTAATCTTGTAACAAATTAGTCATTGCTTTATTTAATCGCATTCTTAGTGAAAGCCTCACTCTAGGTCATTCCCTCGAGTAGGGCCCGACTCGAGTTGACATGTTTCTAGATCAAATTACTCATTCTTCTATTCTTCCATTTCTTTTCTTTAATATCATATTGGTTATCACATCTTGTATATTGCAGTTATGGGGTCGATCTCTCAACAACACTTAGCTCTCATCACTTCCCTTCGCTGAAATTTTATATCATCTCCAGTGTCCACCTTTTACCTTTCCTAAATCAGGCTTGAGGTTTTTCAAAAAACTTTTGTAACATGTGTAGGTTCATTGAAGCAAAGTAAAACTTCTAATAGGTCTGTGGAAACTATTCTACAACCGAGTGTGTTTAAAACCTATATCAACACTTTTTCAAGTTAGTTTCCTCGCAAATTGTTTCAAATAATTATTTTCGGCTCCGAACTCTTTTCCTCTTCAAAATGTAAGTTAATTAGTTTTTCTTCATTCTATATCTACTAACGTTTCTTGGTGTTGTTGTAAACACAAGTGAGTGTTCATCTCCATCCCTCAATTAGTTTCAACATTGTTAGCAAATGTACATGACTCTATTTTGGAGCTCCCATCAAACCTTACTTTCTCTTCTCTCATTTCGGAAGCTTTCTCTTTGGTCGCCATGTCAATGCCCGAAACCCTCTAGGTTGTACCTCTTGCATAGGGCATAATTTGACATTACCTTTTCTTTGATCGAATTAGTTGTCGCTTTCTTTAATCTCATTCCTAGTGAAGGATTCACTCTAGGTCGTTGTTTGGAGTAGGGCTCGACACGAGTTCACATGTTCCTAGATCGAATTACTCATTCTTCTCTTCTTCCATTTATTTTCTTTAATAGACTTATCTTTGTTATTGCATCCCATAGACTACAGCTATAGGGTCGATCACTCAACAACTCTTCGCTCTCATTGCTTCTCTTCAGTGAAATTTCAGATCATTTTTAGTGCCCACCTTTTTTCTTTCCTAAATCAGGCTTGTGGTTTTTCGAAAAACTTTTGTAACATGTGCAAGTTCATTGAAGCAAAGTAAAGCTTCTAAGAGAGTTGTGGTAACTATTCTACAACCATGTCTATTTAAAACCTATATCAGCACTTTTTCAATTTAGTTTCTCAGCAAACTGTTTCAAATAAGTATTTCTTCGTTCTATCTCTGCGAACATTTCTCGGTGTTATTGTAAACATAGGTAAGTGTTCTCAAAGTTTTATTCGGGAGCGGGATCTAGAGCGAGGGAATGGGAGGGAGATCATTCCAATGAAAAACAGGTGTTGGGATTACCATCATTTTCATACGTCAATCGATTTCAACATTGTTAGAAAATGTCGGTGACATTGTTGTAAAGCGCCCATCAACCCTTACTTTCTCTACGCTCATTTCAGTAGCTTCCTCTTTGGTCGTTGTGTTAATGCCTAAATCCCTCTAGGTCATACCTCTTGGATAGGGCATAAGTTGACATAACTTCTTCTTGGATCTAATTAGTCACTGCTTTCTTTAATCTCATTCCTAGTGAAGGCCTCACACTTGGTCGTTGTCTCGAGTAGGGCCCAACTCGAGTAGACATGTTTCTAAATCGAATTACTCATTCTTCCCTTCTTCCATTTTTTTGCTTTAAAATACTTATCCTAGTTATCGCATCCTGTAGACTGCAGCTATCAAGTCGATCACTTAACAACTCATCGCTCTCATCTCTTTCCTTCCCTGAAATTTCATATCATCTCGAGTGTCCACCTTTTTCCTTTTGTAGAAAAGTCTTGTGGTTTCGCGAGAAACTTTTGCAACATGTGGAGGTTCATTGAAGAAAAGTAAAACCTCTAAGAGACCTATGAAAACTATTCTACAAACATATATATCTAATGCATTTCAACACTTTTGCAAGTCAGTTTCTTAGCATCCGTTTCAATTAAGTATTTTCATCTTCCAACTTTTTTCATCTTCAAAATGTAAGTTAATTAGTTCTTCTTTGTTCTACCTCTGCTAACATTTCTTGGTGTTGTTGTAAACACAGTTGAGCGTTTTCAAAGTCTTCTTTGGGATCTGGAGTGGGGGAAGGGGAGAGGGAGCATTCGAATGCAAAATAGGTCTTGTGATTACCATTATTTTGTTACATCAATCAGTTTCAACATCGTTAGCAAATGTAGGTGACTCTGCTGTGAACCGCCCATCAACCCTTACTTTCTCTACTCTCTTAGATGGAATTAGTCACTGCTTTCTTTAATCTCATTCCTAGTGAAGGCCTCACTTTAGGTTGTTGTCTCGAGTAGGGCTCGACTCAAGTTGACATGTTCCTAGATAGAATTACTCATTATTCTCTTCTTCCATTTTTTGCTTTAATATACTTATCTCGGTTATTGCATTACGTAAGCTGCAACTATGGGGTCGATCACTAAACAACACTTAGCTCTTTTCCTCTTCAAAATTGTTTGAAATAATTATTTAGATATCTGAACACTTTTCCTCTTCAAAATGTAAGTTAATTAGTTTTTATTCTTTCCTTGTCTACTAAGGTTTCTTGGTGTTGTTGTAAACACATGTGAGTGTTTTCAAAGAGTTCTTAGGGAGCGGGAGTCCGATTATGGGAATGCAAGGGGGAGCGTTCCTATGAAAAACAGGTGTTGCGATTACCATCATCTCAATACTTCAATGGGTTCCAACATTGTTAGAAAATGTACGTGACTCTACTTTGGAGCTCCAATCAAACCTTACTTTCTCTTCTCTCATTTTAGAAGCTTCTTCTTTGATCGCCATGTCAATGATCGAATCACTCCAGGTAGTACCCCTTAGGTAGGCCATAAGTTGAGATAACTCCTTCTTGGATCCAATTAGTCACTGCTTTCTTTAATCTCATCCCCAGTGAATGCCTCACTCTAGGTCATTGTCTCAAGTAGGGACCGACTCGAGTTGACATGTTCCTAGATAGAATTATGCATTCTACTCTTCTTCCATTTCTTTGTTTTAAAATATGTATCTTAGTTATCGCATCCCGTAGACTGCAGCTATGGGTTCAATCACTCAAGAACTGATAGCTATCATCTCGTTATTTCACTAACATTTCAGATCATCTATATTCTACAACCATCTATGTCTAATACCTATCAACAATGTTTCAAGTTAGTTTCGTAGCAATTGTTTGAAATAAGTATCTTCATCTTCTAAATTTTTTCATCTTTAAAATGCAAGTTAATTAGCTCTTCTTTGTTTTATCTTTGTTAAATTTTCTTGGTGTTGTTATAAACACAGCTGAGTGTTCTCAAGTCTTCTTTGGGAGTAGGAGCGGGAAAAGGGAGATGAAGCACTCCCATGAAAAATAGGTCTTGGGATTACCATTTTTTTCATACCTCCATCGGTTCCAACATCGTTAGCAAATGTAGGTGACTACTATGGAGCGTACATCAACCCTTACTTTCTGTACTTTAATTTCAGTAGATTCCTCTTTGGTCCCTGTGTCAATGCCTGAATCTGTCTAGGTTGTACCTCTTAGGTAAGGCATCAGTCGACATAACTTCTTCTTGGATCGAAGTAGTCACTACTTTCTTTAATCTCATTCCTAGTGAAGGTCTCACTCTAGGTCGCTCTCTCCAGTCAGACCCGAATCGAGTTGACATGTTCCTAGATCGAATTACTCATTTTTCTCTTCTTCCATTTCTTTGCTTTAATATTATCTTGGTTATCGCATCTCGTAGACTGCATTTATGGGGTCAATCTCTCAACAACACTTGGCTCTCACCGCTTCCATTCCCTGAAATTTCAGATCGTCTCCAGTGTCCACCTTTTACCTTTCCTAAATAAGGCTCGTGGTTTTTGGAGAAACTATTGTAACATGTGCAGGTTCATTGAAGCAAAGAAAACATTCTAAGAGAGTTAGGAAACTATTCTACAACCATGTGTATTTAACACCTATATCAACAAATTTTCAAGTTAGTTTCCTCACAAATTGTTTCAAATAATTATTTTCGTCTCGGAACTCTTTTCCTCTTCAAAATCTAAGTTAATTAGTTTTTCTTCGTTCTTTGTCTGATAACGTTTCTTGGTGTTGACAGGTGAGCATTCTCAAAGAGTTCTAAGGGAGCGAGAGAGAGCAGTGGAATGCGAGGGGGAGCATTCCCATGGAAAACAGGTATTGCAATTACCATCATCTCCATACCTCAATGGGTTCCAACATTGTTAGCAAATGTAGGTGACTCTATTGTGGAGCTCCAATCAAACCTTACTTTCTCTTCTCTCATTTTGGAAGCTTCCTCTTTGGTCGCCATGTCAATGCTTAAATCCCTCTAGGTTGTACTCTTGGGTAGGGCATGAGTTGACATAGTCACTTTGTTTAATCTGATTCCCAGTAAATGTCTCACTCTAGGTGGTTGTCTAGAGTAGGGCCCGACTCAACCTAACATGTTCCTAGAATTTGGAGCATCCATCAACCCTTACTTTCTCTACTCTCATTTCGATAGCTTCCTCTTTATTCATCATGTCAATGTATGAATCCCTCCAAGTCGTACCTCTTGGGTATGGCATAAGTTGACATAGCTTCTTCTTGGATCGAATTAGTCACTACTTTCTTTAATCTCATTCCTAGTTAATTCCTCACTTTAGGTCGTTCTCTCGAGTAGGGCCTGACTCGAGTTGACATTCCTAGTGAATGGCTTACTCTAGGTCGTTGTCTCACGTAGGTCCCGAGTCAAGTTGACATGTTACTATATCGAATTACTCATTCTTCCCTTCTTCCATTTCTTTGTTTTAAAATACTTATCTTAGTTATCGCATCCCGTAGACTACAGCAATGGTTTCGATCACTCAACAACTCATTGCTCTCATCTCGTTATTTCACTGAAATTTCAGATCATCACTAGTGTCCACCGTTTTATTTTCCTCAATCAAGCTTGTGGTTTTTTGAGAAACTTTTGCAACATGTGCAGGTTCATTGAAGAAAAATAAATCTTCTGAGAGATTTGTGGTAACTATTCTACAACCATGTATGTCTAATACCTATCAACAATTTTTCAAGTTAGTTTCGTAGCAACTGTTTGAAATAAGTATCTTCGTCTTCTAACTTTTTTTATCTTCAAAATGTAAGTTAATTAGCTCTTCTTTGTTTTATCTTTGTTAACGTTTCTTGGTGTTGTTGTAAACACAGGGGAGTGCTCTCAAGTATTTTTTGCGAGCGGAAGCGGGGGAAGGGACAGGGAGCATTCCCATGCAAAACAGGTCTTGCGATTACCATCATTTTCATACCTCAATCGGTTCCAACATCGTTAACAAATGTAGGTTACTACTGTGAAGCGTCCATCATCCCTTACTTTATGTACTTTAATTCTGGAGCTTCCTCTTTGGTCCCCGTGTCCATGCGTGAATCCCTCTAGGTTGTACCTCTTGGGTAAGGCATAAGTCAACATAACTTCTTTTTTGATCGAATTAGTCACTGCTTTCTTTAATCTCATTCCCAGTGAAGGCCTCAGTCTAGGTCATTCTCTCGAGTATGGCCCGACTAGAGTTGACATGTTACTAGATCGAATTACTCATTCTTCTCTTCTTCCATTTCTTTGCTTTAATATTATCTTGGTTATCGCATCCCATAGACTGCAGCTATGGGGTTGATCTCTCAACAAATCTTCTCTCTCATCGGTTTCCTTCGCTGAAATTTCAAATCATCTCCAGTGTTCACCTTTTTTCTTTCCTAAACAAGGCTTCTGGTTTTTCGAGAAACTTTTGTAACATCTGCAGGTTTATTGGGAGCAGGAGTGAGGGAATGTGAGGGGGGGAATTCTGATGGAAAACATGTGTTGTGATTAGCATCATCTCCATACCTCAATGGGTTCCAACATCGTTAGCAAATGTAGGTGACTCTACTGTGACGCTCCCATCAAACCTTACTTTCTCTTCCTCTAGGTTGTACCTCTTCGGTAGGGAATGAGGTGACATAACTTCTTCTTGGATCGAATTTGTCACTTTCTTTCTTTAATCCCATTCCTAGTGAATGCCTCACTCTAGGTTGCTGTCTAGAAAAGGGCCCAACTTGAGTTGACATGTTCCTAGACTTTGGAGCGTCCATCAACCCTTACTTTCACTACTCTCATTTCGGTATCTTCCTCTTTGGTCATCGTGTCAATGTCTGAATCCCTCCAGGTTGTACTTCTTGGGTAGAGCATAAGTCGAGATAACTTCTTCTTGGATCGAATTATTCATTGCTTTATTTAATGTCATTCCTAGTGAAAGCCTCACTCTAAGTCGTTCTCTCGAGTAAGGCCATACTCGAGTTGACATGTTCCTAGATCGAATTACTCATTTTTCTCTTCTTCAATTTATTTGCTTTAATATACTTATCTTGGTTATCGCATCCCATAGACTACAGCTATAGTGTCAATCAGTCAACAACTCTTTGCTCTCATCGCTTCCCTTCGCTAAAATTTAAGATCATCTCCTGTGTCCACCCTTTTCCTCTCCTAAATCAAGCTTGTAAACATAAGTGAGCATTCTCAAAGGGTTCTTAGGGAGCGGGAGTTGAAGCGAGGGAATGGGACGGGGAGCATTCCAATGGAAAACAGGTGTTGCGATTACCATCATTTTCATACGTCAATCGGTTTCAACATCGTTAGCAAATCTAGGTGACTCTGTGGTGAAGCCCCCATCAACCCTTACTATCTCTACTCTCATTTCAGTAGCTTCCTCTTTTGTCGTCGTGTCAATGCCCAAATCCCTCTAAGTCGTACCTTTTAGGTAGGGCATAATTCGACATAACATTTTCTTTGATGGAATTAGTCACTGCTTTCTTTACTCTCATTCCTAGTGAAGGCCTCACTCTAGGTCATTGTCTCAAGTAGGGCCCGACTCCAGTTCACATGTTCCTAGATCGAATTACTCATTCTTCTCTTCTTCCATTTATTTGCTTTAATATATTTATCTTGGTTATCACATCCTGTAGACTGCAGCTATGGGGTTGATCACTTAACAACTCTTGGCTCGCATCACTTCCCTTTAGTGAAATTACATATTATTTCCAGTGTCCACCTTTTTCCTTTTCCTAAATCAGGTTCGTGGTTTTTCGAGAAACTTTTGTAACATGCGCAGGGTAAAACTTCTAAGAGAGTTGTGGCAACTATTATACAACCATGTGTATTTAAAACCTATACAACTATTCTACAACCATGTGTATTTAAAACCTATATCAACACTTTTTCCAATTAGCATCTTAGCTAACTGTTTCAAATAAGTATTTTCGTCTCTGAACTATTTTTCTCTTCAAAATGTAAGTTAAATATCCTTTCTTCATTCTATCTCTGCTAACGTTTCTTGGTGTTATTGTAAACATAGGTAAGCATTCTCAAAGTCTTATTCGGGAGCAGGAGCTGGAGCGAAGCCCTCTAGGTCATCCCTCTTTCTAGTGAAGGTCGTTGTCTCGAATAGGGCCTGACTCGAGTTGACATGTTCCTAGATCAAATTACTCATTCTTCCTGTCTTCAATTTCTTTGCTTTAAAATACTTGTCTTAGTTATCGCATCCTGTAGACTACAGTTATCAGGTCGATCGCTTGAAAACTCATCGCTCTCATCTCTTTCCTTCGCTTAAATTTCATATCATCTCTAGTGTCCACATTTTTCCATTTGTAGCAAAGCCTTGTTGTTTCGCAAGAAACTTTTGCAACACGTGGAGGTTCATTAAATGAAAGTAGAACCTCTAAGAGAGCTATGGAAACTATTCTACAACCATATATATCTAATACATTTCAACACTTTTGCAAGTTAGTTTCTTTGCTTTAATAATATCTAATGCATTGCAACACTTAGCTCTCATCGCTGAAATTTCAGATCATGTCCAGTGTCCCCACCTTTTACCTTTCCTATATCAAGCATGTGTTTTTTCGAGAAGATTTTGTAACATGTGCAGGTTCACTGAAGCAAAGTAAAACTTCTAAGAGAGTTGTGGAAACTATTCTACAACCATGTGTGTTTAAAACCTATATCAACACTTTTTCAAGTTTGTTTCCTCATAAATTGTTTCAAATAATTATTTTCGTCTCCGAACGCTTTTCCTCTTCAAAATGTAAGTTAATTAGTTTTATTCGTTCTTTGTCTGCTAACGTTTCTTGGTGTTGTTGTAAACACAGGTGAGTGTTCTCAAAGAGTTGTTAGGGAGTAGGAATTGGAGCAAGGGAATGCGAGGGGGAGTATTCCCATGGAAAACAGGTGTTGCAATTACCATCATCTCCATACCTCAATGGGTTCCAACATTGTTAGCAAATGTAGGTGACGCTATTGTGGTGCTCCCATCAAACCTTACTTTCTTTTCTCTCATTTTGGAAGCTTCCTCTTTGGTCGCCATGTCAATGTTTGAATCCCTCTAGGTTGTACCTCTTGGGTAGGGCATGAGTCGACATAACTTCTTCTTGCTGAATTATTGTAACTTCAAAGAATATTCTAAATATATTTCATTGATCCCTGATGTTTCTATTTGGGAGAATCATTTCTATTTTCTTGTAACCTTGATGGTTCCTATCGGGAGACTTCCTAAGAGTCACGAGGAAGTCCCCTCCATTGTAAGTCGGGTCATTAGTACCCTCTGGAATACATTATGATGATGATGATGATGATGATGATGGTTAACGTCCCCTGAGACCAAACTTTGGTCTATCGAACCTAAAGAAGAGAATTAATTAATTTGTTTTAAAGTTATATTTCTATGCTCAAAGAGCTTGGAAAGAAGCGTCCCGATCTTACTATAATTTTGACAGGCTAAAAGGCTAGGAATGTCGGTATTACAACAAATATTATGAAACTGGGATCTAGTGTGGGTGTATGATTAAGTTAGCCTAGTTATGTTTACTCGATCCTACATAACTCGGTTAAGTTTACTCGAGCCTACATGACAGGGTTAAATGTCAAGTGAACACACACACTCACTTGTGTAGCGCATAAGAGAGAGAGAGAGAGAGAGAGAAAGAGCTGGAGAAGGAGGAGGATCAGTTTTGGGTTTTACCTTTTATCTTTTGGGGCATCTATATTGAGGAATCTTTTTCTGGGTTTTTCCCAGGAAAAATCTTTGTGTTCTTTTTTGTGTGGTTGTGCTTGTCTATGTTTCAGTGATATTTTGGCTTATGGTTATCTTGTTATGATGCTAAATGTTTTAAGATATGATATAACCATTAAAAACTAAACATGGTATCAGATCCATCCTGAAATAAGTCATTGTGCAACCGAAACAGTTCTACAGCTACAGCTATTGAAGATTAGGGTTTCATGCTTGAAAACAATAAAATACTAAAACTAGTAGTTTTGGTATATTCGCTATATCTCAATATTGGAGAAGGCTCAAGAGCCAAAAATTTGACAGGCTAGAGATAAATCCCTGATGTATATTTTGTAAAAGTTTCAGCCTTAGATTCGCTATATTATAGGATATATGATTCTTCCAAGTTAGGGTTTCAGCCTCTCTCAGGATTCAACCTTAAACAGGTGACCTAGGGAGAATTGCTATATCTCGGGCTAAAAAGGTCCAAATCAAAGTTCGCAAGATGTCCCAAAAAGGGAACAGACTTTACTTTCTGTTGTAAAAATTTCAAACCCCGAATATGAACTAGTGACACATGGCAGTTCGTACAATTCGGTCTTCTGAACAGTCCTGAAATAAGTCACCTTGGTAAAAGGCACATAAGTCCCAACTGGTGAAACCAATTCTGCTCAAACCTACGGTGTTGGATAGGGGATAGACAAGGACACCTCGGTACGAAATTTCAGACACAGAGGAGTAGTAATTTCGAAGATGTTGTAGAAACAATATCAAGCATTCTGTAGAAGAAACTAAAGAAAACTAGGGGATCAGATATTTTGCAATTTTGATCACAGTTTTGGGAAAATGAATATGTTGCTCAGCTTGCCTTCAAGAGGAAGATATTTCTATCTAATAAGATTTGAAAGATTCCAAGTTTTGAAAATTAGGGTTTCTCTGACAAACCCTAGATCAGCCTGATGCAGAACAAAGATGGACACCTCAAACCGTAAAATCTAATCTTTTTCCATTTACATTTGAGGTTCTCATTTCAAAATGACCTATCACCCCAGCTTGATGACAAGCTTGGTGAAGTTGAAAACTTCTGAGCATGGGAG
The DNA here is from genome assembly GCA_001517045.1 of Pseudotsuga menziesii. Classification (NCBI taxonomy): domain Eukaryota; kingdom Viridiplantae; phylum Streptophyta; class Pinopsida; order Pinales; family Pinaceae; genus Pseudotsuga; species Pseudotsuga menziesii. The sequence goes on along the minus strand of LPNX010297191.1, from coordinate 216,973 downwards.
CATAGGATTTCACTGGTTCTTGAAGAAAATGAATTGGACACCTACATAAGTGGAGAGGTTCCAGTTCCAAAGGGAAATGAGGCTAAAGCCTGACACAAAAAGAAACTCGACTCATAATAAGAGAAGAGAAGATGGGAGAAACTGAAGATCAAGTGCTCACGATTCAAAGAAGATCCCTCAAGCGATGAGGAATATGAAGAACTCAATTCTTAAAGAACCTCTTATCCATATTACCATTTGGATAAGAAATGATGATGTCATGGATGAAGAAGATGATGAAGCAAAAGGATCAAGAAGGAGTCTACCCATGAAACGAATAAAAGATAAGTATTCAATTGTCATTTCATGATATTGTTTTATATTTAGTTGATGTGTTATGCATAATAAAATGTTTGCATTAATGACAGTATACTACTAATATGCATGTGATGGGTAAGTAGCTCATGGTGCTATACAACTCTCCATTGCTACTTATCTAGAATGAAACCTCTTTGCTGACATATTGGAGTAGTGCACAATCTCAATGATGTCATGGTAGAGATGGAAGGCATCTAGAAAGTTTCTGGGAGATATGGATGAATGTTGTATTGGCTAAAAATTTGCATGATGCATAAGAATTTGTCATTATGCATGTGTTCTATAAAACGGTTCTAACCATGCAATTGGTGCATTTGACTTGTAGGAAAGGTCTTGTACAACCGCCTACAAGAAAAGAAGGATGAGACTTGTTCTGAATAAAAGGTGATGACAATTCAAGATTCACTCCAATAAACATGAATCTGAAGCTCCCAGAGTCAAAGAAACCGTGACGAGAGAAAGAGCTTCGGAGAGCGGTAGATCCACCTCAAAAGATGAAGACCTTGGGTACGAAAGATAACTCAAGATGAAGAAAACTATGGCGAGACTTCCAAGAGGCCTCAGACTCATTCTAGTTGTGTAACACAGTTGGGTGACATCATTGATGCTAACATTTTCAGCTATGAAAGAAGCTATGATCAAAGAGTAACAGTTGATCATGGGGAATGATGTCTACGATATGGTTTCGAGACCTGAAGGGAAGTCCATAGTGTCTTCCATATGAATTTACAAGAAGTGTACAAAGCAAGGTTCGTGGTTTGCCTCAGAAAGAATAGACTATGGCATGATATACTCTATTGACCAGACACACTTTTCCAGTAGATGTATATATCGAGCAGAGAACCACCTGTACAGAATATGCTTTGTATGAGATCAGAAGGCACCCATAGAAAAGCACATCTAGGAGCTTGATAGATCACCTAGAGTGATGAATATTTTAACCTTTGCTACAAGGTTGAAGATGGAAACCTACAGAAAATAACCAAGCTCGCAAATGGGTGCATGAGGAACTTTTTGACAAAGTTAAAGATAAAGGGATCTTCGTAAACTAAGATAGCTACATAGTAGTAGAGAATGTTGCATGTCACTCCAGTACAGAATGATGAGGGAAGATGATGTTCCGCTTCAGGGGGAGTGACTACAGAAGATCTCTAAGTTTGACATGGTACGACATGATGGACAGCTTCCTGATAGACATAGACTTTACCAATATAAAGTGGGTTCAAACCTTCAAGGTTGATGACCTAACATAATGATGGAAGAATACCAGAATGATGTTTGGGATATAGTAACCAAACCAGAAAGCAAGAGCATGGTGTCTTCCAAGTGGACTTGCAAGACAAAACATGTTGCTGATGGAAGGAAAGATTTGTGGCTAGAGGATTCTCTTAGAGAGAGGGAATTGATTATGAAGAGACACTTAGCAAGGTACACTTCCATCAGAACTATCATGGCACCTGCTTCCATGATGAAGAGAGATCTACACCAAATGGATGTAAAGACAACCTTCCTGAATGGTATGATTGAGGAAGAGGTTTACATCGAACAACCACAAGGATATGAAGTTGAACACAGAAGGACTCATGTATGCAACTTGAAGAAGGCCCTATATAGCCTAAAACAAGCTCGTAGAGCTTGGTATGGAAGGATAGATAGTTTCTTGACGAGCTAAAACTTTACCAATAGTAAAGTCGATCCTAACCTTTACATCAAGGTTATAGAAGATGAACCTATCATACTATTACTATATATGGATGACCTATTTCTGACAGGGAATGAGAAACATATCACATATTGCAAGAAGAAGCTAGCTGAAGAATTTGAGATGAAAAGATATTGATTGGTGTTTTATTTCCCCAGTTCGAAAGTATGGCAAAACTCAGAAGGAACCTTTCTCAATCAGGGAAAGTATGCACTAGAAATTTTGAAAATATTTGATATGTTGGAATGTAAAGCCATGGCCACACCCATGGATTCCAACCTGATGTTGTTAGCTAATGACTCATCAAAGTTAGTGGATGTGACTCAAAATAGACAAATTATTGGGTCGTTGATGTATCTAACAAATACCAGACCAGACATTTGTTTTGTTGTCTAGTTCAACCTAGACGTGTTCACCTTATAGCTGCAAAGCATGTGATGAGATATCTGAAAGGGGCTATAGACATTGGTCTATACTATGATGCAAACCATGATTACAAAGTGTATGGCTATACAGATGCAAATCGGCATGGAAGTGTCTCAGACAAGAAAATCACATCAGGTAGATGCTTTTGTTTGGGGTCTGCTATGATTTCATGGTTTAGCAAGAAACAGTCCAGTATTGCTCTTAGAACAGCTAAAGCAGAATACATAGCAGCTTGCTCTGCTAGTTGTGAAGCCATATGGCTTCGGAAGATGATGTCAGGTTTATTGGATACCAAAGGCTTCGGTCCCCGAGAATGTGGTGGGATTGAATCATCCCTAAACTTTTGTTCAAAATGTATCCGGAGACTTTGATCCCCGTGAATGTGGTAGGGTTGTATTATCCCTGGACTTAAAGTCCAAAAGTGATCCGAAGACATTCGTCTTCATGTTGTGGATTGCAGGTTCTTGCTGATGATGATGATGTTACAGATGGAAAGATCAGAGTGTGATGATGATGATGTTGCTGATCGAAAAGTTCAAAGTATGGTGATGATGATGTTGCCAATCGAAAGTTCAGAGTATGATGATGATATTGTTGATCAAAAAGTCAAGGTGTTGACGATGATGCTAATCAAAGTGTTGATGATAATGATGATGTCGATCGAGCGTTCAAAGTGTTGTTGATGCTGAAGTTTGAAGATGAAGACTATATGTTGAAGATGATAAAAAGCTTCTAATGGTCTATAGATGTATCACCCTAATGATGTTCATGATGCCCTCCTTCTCCTATTATTGTTGTTGTTGTTTTCATTGTAAGAATACCCTTCTTGTTAAGGGGGAGTGTTGAATTATTGTAACTTTGAAGAATATTCTAAATATATTTTATTGGTCCCCGATGTTTTTATTTGGGAGAATCATTTGTATATTCTTATACCCGCGATGATTTCTATCGGCAAAATTACTAAGAGTCATGAGGAAGTCCCCTCCATTGTAAGTGGGGTCATTAGTACCCTCTGGAATACATTTTTATATTAAGTTAACCCAGTTATGTTTACTCGAGCCTTCATAACTGAGTTAAGTTTACTCGAGCCTTCATAACTGAGTTAAGAGAGAGAGAGAAAGAGCTAGAGAAGGATGAGGATCAATTTTGGGTTTTACCTTTTATCTTTTGGGGCATCTATATTGAGGAAGATTTTGCTGGGTTTTTCCTATTAGGGTTTTCTCACGATAAATCTTTGTGTTCTTTTTTGTGTGGATCTGCTTGTCTATATTTTAGTGATCTTTTGGCTTATGGTTATGTTGTTATGATGCTAAATGTTTTAAGATCTAATATAACCATTAAAAACTCAACACTTCTTCGATCGAATTAGTCACTTTCTTTATTTAATATCGTTCCCGGTGAATGTCTCACTTTAGGTCGTTGTCTATAGTAGGGCCCAAATCTAGTTAACATGTTCATAGACTTTGGAGCACCTATCAACTCTTACTTTCTTTACTCTCATTTCGGTAGCTTCCTCTTTATTCGTCGTGTCAATCCTTGAATCCCTCTAGGTCGTACCACTTGGGTAGGGCTTAAGTCGAGATAACTTCTTTTTGGATTGAATTAGTCATTGCTTTCTTTAATCACATTCCTAGTGAATGGCTTACTCTAGGTCGTTGTCTCGAGTAGGGCCCGACTCGAGTTGACATGTTTCTAGATCAAATTACTCATTCTTCCCTTCTTTCATTTCTTTGTTTTAGAATACTTATCTTAGTTATTGCATCCCGTAGACAACATATATGGGTGCGATCACTCAACAACTCATTACTCTCATCTCATTATTTCACTGAAATTTCAGATCATCTCTAGTGTCCACTGTTTTCTTTTCATCAATCAAGTTTGTGGTTTTTCAAGAAACTTTTGCAACATGTGCAAGTTCATTGAAGAAAAATAAATCTTCTAAGAAAGTTGTGGTAACTATTCTACAACCATGTATGTCTAATACTTATCAACAATTTTTCAAGTTAGTTTCGTAGCAACTGTTTGAAATAAGTATCTTCATCTTTTAACTTTTTTCATCTTCAAAATTTATGTTAATTAGCTCTTATTTGTTTTCTCTTTGTTAGCGTTTCTTGGTGTTGTTGTAAACACAGGTGACCGTGTTCGCGTACACAGGGTACTCCCAAAAGACCGAACACCTTGAGCAACCACTTCACACAAATATATCACAGATCAACACACCAATGTTTGTCACGTGATTAAAACCCTCGAGAGGGAACAATCCATGGCCCCAGCCAAATAGCTACTTGGAGCAATTTATTATGCAAAAGAAGAAAGTTACAAATGAACTTCTCATAATCGATCAACTAGCCAAGGACCCTCCATGCTCTTTAAATAGAGATCATGGACCAATCGAGTGTTAAGCCACAAATCAATGGTAGGTATGATCTAAGAGAAGTTGAACCGTCGGATCACTTTATGTCTAGAACATATCCTGACCGTCGGATTAGAATATTTACAAATGCATACTAATGCATACTAAAGAAACACACTTTACCTAATGGATATATTACACAAGTTGATCTTAACTAACTCCTAAGTGTCTAAATATCCTAACATCCCCCCTTAAGAACAACTTGGGATAGAATTGAAGGATATACAAAAGTGAAACTATTAGGAGAAGGAAGGAGGCATTAGAGCCTATCCCCCCCTAATGACACATTCATGAAATCCTAACATAGATCGAAGTTTAGAAAACTTCGCTTCTATAAGAGACTTTGGTGAATATTTCTACAACTTGATCATCTGTAGGGCAATAGAGCATTTCAACAACATGATCATGAACAAGATTTCTGATGAAGTGCATTTCAAGAGCTCGATCATGAAATGTTTGTTGCGTTGATGTAGAACTAGATCTTTGGCAAGCTTGATGGCACTTTGATTGTCGCACCAAAGTGGATTAAGCTACTGTTGTTCGAATCCAAACTCTGAAAAGATCTGTTGAAGCCATAAAGCTTCCTAATTGGCATTAACTGCGGCTCGATATTTTGCTTCTGCTGAAGAAAGAGCAAGAACTTGTTGTTTATTACAAGCCCAAGTGTTAGGTCTAGATCCCAGACTGAAAACATAACCTGTAGTAGACTTTCAATCATCAGGATCGCCGACCCAATCTGAATCAGTGAAACCAACTAACAAAAGTTCCCCCCCTATACTGTAAGTACAAGTGGCAGAAAGTTTGACTCCAGACTAGAAGGGAGAAGGGGTTGGTTTAAAATCTTCCATGTGAAAGCGAGGAAGAAGGTCACAAGCATACTTATAATGGGAAAGAAAGATTCCTTCTTTTGTTTGCAATACCTGGAAACCAAGAAAATAATGCAAATGTCCTAAGTCTGACATTTCAAAATTTTGCTTAAGACTGGATTTCACATAGGTTAAAAGTTTAGGGTCACTACCAGTAAGGATAAGATCATCAACATAAAGAAAAAGTATGATGAGATGGTTTCCTACTTTCTTGGTATAGACATTGGGGTCAGAATGGTATCTAGAAAAACCAATGTCAAGGAGAAAACTATCCATTTTGGCATACCAAGCTCTAGGAGCTTGCTTAAGGAGACAAACAAGGCTGGAATTATTCTGAACATATCCAGGAGGTTCTTTCATGTAAATTTCCTCTTGTAAATCACAATGTAAGAAAGTAGACTTGACATCCATTTGATGGACTTCTCAGTTATGTAAGGCTGCAAGGGAAAGAACAAGGCGGATGGAGTTCATTTTTGCGACAGGGGCAAAGGTTTCATTGTGGTCAATCCCTTCAACTTGGCAAAAACCTTAGGAAAATAACATTGCCTTAAGTCTTTCAACACTTCCATCTAATGCATACTTAGTTCTGTAGATCCATTTACATTAGACAAGTTTTCTTCCTTTTGGAAGAGAAACAAAATCCCAAGTATCGTTTGCCATTAAAGAACGATATTCTTCATCCATCGCTGCATCCCAATCTGGATTTCCTGAAGCTTATCATGATTCTCGAAAACTTGAGCCAAATGAGAAGAGCCTCGCTGAAACTGAGAGCATGTTTGATCACTCAACAACTCTTCGCTCTCATCTCGTTATTTCGCTGAAATTTCAAATCATCTCCAATGTCAATCGTTTTCCTTTCCTGAATCAAGCTTGTGGTTTTTCGAGAAACTTTTGCAACATGTGCAAGTTCATTGAAGAAAAGTAAATCTTCTAAGAGAGTTGTGGTAACTATTCTACAAGCATGTATATCTAATACCTATCAACACTTTTTCAAGTTTGTTTCGTAGCAACTGTTTGAAATAAGTATCTCCATCTTCTAACTTTTTTCATCTTCAAAATGTAAGTTAATTGGCTCTTCTTCGTTTTATCTCTATTAACGTTTCTTGGTGTTGTTGTAAACACACGTGAACATTCTCAAAGTCTTCTTTGGTAGTAGGAGCGGGGGAATGGAGAGTGAGCATTCCCACTAAAATAGGTCTTGCGATTACCATCATTTTCATACCTCAATCGATTCCAACATCGTTGGAAAATGTAGGTGACTCTACTGTGGAGCGTCCATGAACCCTTACTTTCTCTACTTTAATTTTCGTAGCTTCCTCTTTGGTCCCCGTTTCAATGCCTGAATCCATCTAGGTTGTAAATCTTGGGTAAGGAATAAGTTGACATAAATTCTTCTTGGATCGAATTAGTCAATGCTTTCTTTAATCTCATTCCTAGTGAAGGCCTCACTCTAGGTCATTCTCTTGAGTAGGGCCCGACTCGAGTTGGCATATTCCTAGATCAAATTACTCATTCTTCTCTTCTTCCATTTCTTCACTTTAATATACTTATCTTGGTTATCGCATCTGGTTGACTGCAGCTATGGGGTTGATCTCTCAACAACTCTTCGATCTCATCGCATTCATTCGTTGAAATTTCACATCATCTCCAGTGTTCACCTTTTTCCTTTCCTAAATTATGCTTGTGGTTTTTCAAGAAACTTTTGTAACATGTGAAAGTCCAATGGCAACGAGAGCGAGAACTAGAGCGGGGGAATGCGAGGAGGAGCATTCCCATGGAAAACAAGTGTTGTGATTACCATCATCTCCATACCTCAATGGGTTCCAACATCGTTAGCAAATGTAGGTGACTCTAATATGGAGCTCCCATCAAACCTTACTTTCTCTTCTCTCATTTTGGTAGTTCCCTCTTTGGTTGCCATGTAAATGCCTGAATCCCTCTAAGTTGTACCTCTTGGGTAGGGCATGAGTCGACATAACTTCTTCTTGGATCGAATTAGTCACTTTCTTTCTTTAATCTCATTGCCAGTGAATTTTTCACTCTAGGTCGTTGTCTAGAGTAGGGCTTGACTCGAGTTGACATGTTCCTATGTTGAGTATATAGTTGTCATTGATGTCAAAGGTGTTCACGAATGAGAAAGGAATAACCAGTGGATATGATGACAAGACAAACTCACTGAAAGACAAAGGTAGTGATGGCATGGCATGGAATAGTTGAGGATGTGGGATGACACAAATGATGACATGGAATATCATGGTGTCCTAATGATGATGTCATCAAATAGTGATGGCATGGCATGGTTGAGGATGTGTCATGACACATATGATGACATGGAATATGATGGTGTCCTAATGATGATGTCATAAAAGTTCATTTATAACAAATGCAATGGATGAGATGGACACGGATGATAAGACATCTTGAATGACTGATCTGAAGACTTCCAAGACAGTGTCGATAGTATGATGTAAATAATGGTTAATGAAACAAAGAACAGAGTTCAAGTGGAAGTAGAGATGCAGTATGAATGACAAAGTTGGTTAGACAAATGAAGAGTGGAACTGCAGAATAGTGAAATGAATGGGAGATACAGTATTAATCGAAGAATAGAGAAACTATATTTGTGAGAGTATTTATAAATTCCTTATAATCAGCAGCATGATGAAATTCTCTGTGTATATAAATCTTCAAAATTGTTAAAAATAGTCGCAGAGGATTTTTGCAAAGAAATCGTGCAGATCCTCAAAGTCATGGTGAGATCCGCATTTGATCTAAAATCAACCGTCAAGAAGCATCTCGCATGAGATCCGGTGATTAAAGATCAGTTCCGTAACAATCAAGATCGGACGACTAAGATTAGTTCCGCTAAAAGAGATCGATGTGAGGAACCTGCAGTAAACAAGTAATCAAAACACACAATATAGCAGCAGAACTTAGAATCACTTTTATATTAATCGCAAGCCACTTTGAGGGGGCAAGCTCCTTTGAGCAAGCTCAATACAAAATAACTTCACGGTGCCTTCCTTGGCCTCAACACACACTTATATACCAAAAATAGGTGCCAATACTATGGGTCAAAACCATGGGCCAATATAAACTATGGATCAACAAATACTACAGGTGGCTTACAAAGCATATGCGCCTCACAACAATAACACAAACTATGGATCAACAATTACTATGGGACGACTTACAAAGCATATGCGTCCAACAACAATATACTAACATAGTAAAGAGAGGGATTGACATGGGTTCCTAACATCCCCTCCCCCTTAGAAAAAGCTTTGTCCTCAAAGCTTTAGATGTGGAAATTGTCGTTGTATCTGGAGGAGTGGTTCCCACGTAGCATCCTCGGGCTGCATTTCGTGCCATTGAATTAAGACCTCTGTGATAGAGCGAGAGCGAAGCTGACGAGTGCGCTTATTGAGGACAGCCTCCGGCTCCAAAAAGATGGATCCTTCATTATCCATTTCTGGTAAAATAGGTTGGCCTTTGATGTTGGTGCCAAGAACTTTCTGCAGACAGGAGACATGAAATACTGGATGAATGCGGGAAGAAGGCGGAAGTTCCAATTTAGAAGCAACAGACCCAATATTCTAAAGAATCCTATATGGCCCATAGAACTTTGGAGCGAGCTGATGACGCCCTTTGAGTTTTAGTGAGGATTGCTTGTAAGGCTGGAGACGAAGAAAAACCATATCACCGGCTTCAAAAGTGCGTTCAGAATGGTGCTGATCAGCTTGTTGCTTTATGCGATTTCCTGCCATGTGAAGGTTTTCGCGCAAAATGCGAAGGACCGCGTCAACTTCCTGAACTGGAGAAATGCTGGGGGTGTAAGGAAGAAGAACTGGTGGTGCCTGGACATAAACTAATTCATATGGAGTCATTTTAGAGGCATTGCGATAAGAGGTATTGTACCACCATTCAGCGAGAGGGAGCCACTTTTCCCACTGATGTTGTTGGTCAGAGGAGAAGCAATGAAGATAAGGTTCCAATCATTTATTGATAATTTCAGTCTGACCATCCTTTTGGGGGTGATAACCTGAACGCATCTTCAGTTTGGTGCCAGTGTGGTGAAAGAGTTCTGTCCAAAAATGACTGGTGAAATTCGCATCACGATCCGAGACAATGGAAGAAGGCATTCCATGAAGGCAAAAGATCTGGTCCAGGAAAATTTGAGCAACGGAAGAGGCTGTATAGGGATGGCTGAGAGCACAAAAATGACTATATTGGGAGAGGCGATGAACCACAACCAAAATCACAGTCTTACCTCCATATTTAGGGAGCCCATCAATGAAATCCTTAGAAATATCTGTCCATATCTGGGGAGGTATGGGCAAGGGCTCGAGCAATCCCGGAAGGGGTGTTGTTTCACTCTTATTGCGCTGGCAGGTATCACCTTCAACCACCATCTGTTGAATTGTCCTTTTCATGCCCTACCAAAAGAAGTTGCACCGTGCTCGTTCATACGTTTTGAGAAAACCAGAGTGCTCCGCTAATGGAGAAGCATGGAGTTCATAGAAGATAGCTTGGTGAAGAGCTGTGTTCTGGGGAAGCACCAGACGACCCTTGTATCGCAGTGAAGCACCATCCCAAGAGTAATGTGGAACAACAGAAGGGTTGTTGTCCAAGCGTTGGATGATGTGAGATAATGAAGAGTCATTGACATAACCCTGCTGAACCGATTGCAACCAATTTGGAACAGGCATAGAAATAGCGAATAGAGAACCTTGGTCATCAAATGTGCGAGAAAGGGCATCCGCCACAAGATTATCCTTACCCTTCTTATAAGTGATCTCATATTCATAACTCATGAGGTTGCTAACCCATTTTTGTTGTGCTGGGGAGGATACACGTTGTTCTAGGAAATAGTTCAGACTCTGGTGATCAGTCTGGATGCAGAAATGAGTCCCTGAGAGGTAGGGTCGCCACTTTTGTATTGTATGCAAAATGGCCATCATTTCCTTCTCATATGTAGAGGCAGCTAAATTCTTACCGGAAAGGGCTTTGCGGGTGAACACAATGGGGTGTTCATCTTGAAGGAGAACAGCACCAAGTCCATTGCCGCAAGCATCACTCTTAATAGTGAACATAGCTAGAACGGGTGTAGTACACATAGCTTGTTTCAGCATGTCAAATGCACGCTCAATAACATGTTTCCATGTAAAAGCATCATTTTTCAACAGCGCAGTTAATGGAGCTGCAAGTGTCCCATAATCCTTGACAAACTTGCGGTAGTAGCCATTCAACCCCAAAAAACCACGAAGGCTCTGGAGTGTCTTAGGAGGTGGCCAATTGTTCATGGCAGCGATTTTGGCAAGATCCACACGAACCCCTTGTGCTGAGATAATGTGCCTAAGATACTCAACTTCCTTTTGCCCAAAAACACATTTTGACTTTTTGGCATGGAGATGATGATCAGAGAAAAGTTGCATTACAAGAGCCAGATGCTGGAGATGTTCAGCCCATGTTTTACTGTAGATGAGGATATCATCAAAAAATACCAGAATGAATTTTCGCAAATAGGTCCTGATGTTGGGAGGAATGCTACCAGGGAGGAGCTGAATACGATGGTCCTCTGGTCGTGAAGGTGGAAGTCCCACTGGTTCAGCAAAAACACCTGTATAGTGATCCAGAATTTGTTGGAGATCCAAAGGAGTAGTGGGGGCCATGGATGGTTGCATTTGAAGGGAATGGAGCTGAGCAATGACACCATGGGAATTCTTCTTAAGGAGTTTTTCCAGGCGATGTGAACTGATGATGCTGAGAGACCTTGGTTGTAATCCCTTCAATGTGTGTTTGTGTCCATCGGGGGAGAACTGCATCCAAAGTTCAGCAAAATCCCATAATATGGGGCCAAGTGTGCGCAGCCATTCAGCGCCCAAAACCACATCACATCCGCCTAAGGTCAAGGAAAACATGTCAGAGCGGAGGTTATAATCTCCCATAGAGATACGCACATTACGACACTTCCCTTTGCAAGGTAAGGTGCCCCCATTGGCAACCATGACTTCAAAGTTGGAGCAAGGATGGATAAAACAATCAGCTTGTTTGGTGATCCGAGGGTCAATGAAATTATGAGTGCTGCCAGAATCAATGAGTATTGTAAGAGGAAGCTTCTTGAAGTAACTGTGTACCCGCATTGTTTGGGGGGCAGTGACGCCAGCTAAAGCATGGAGGGATATCTCGGGTTGGTCGTTCGGAGATGGAGGGTCAGTAGGCGGCTCCTGAGTGTCAACCGGAGCATCCATTACATCGGCAACTTCTTCACCAATTTCAGAGGCAGGTGGAGAATCCACATCCAAGAGATAGATATTTTGTTGAACACATCAATGGCCCCGACTGAATTTCTCATCACAATTATAACAAATCCCTTTTTCTCTGCGTGCCTGCATCTCTGTTTCAGACAAATGATTGATTGGAGGTGAGCGAGGAGCTGGCGGAATGGGAGGTCATTGAGAACTCATATTGTAGAAGGGAACAAAAGAGGATTGGGAGCGCTGTTGGGCTGCCATCTTGTCTTCTGCCAACTTAGCCAACCCCAGGGCTTCCATCATTGTGTTGGGACTGAACATTTTGACCTTAGAGTGAATTGCATCCTTTAGACCACTGATAAAACAACTCCGGTAGAAGTCATCAGGTAATCCTTTAGTGTGATTAGCTAGTTTCTCAAATTCAGTTTGATACTCTTTCACAGTGCCAGTTTGGCGAAGTTTAGTGAGAGCTCCTGTGAAGTCATCAAAAGCACTCAGACCAAATCGATGCAAAAGGAGCTGGCAAAAATCAGGCCATTTTGGCTCTTCATGAGCCTTGATGTACCAACGATACCATTGAAGAGCTTCCTGTTCCAAATGAAAGGAGGCAAGTGGAACTTGGTGGACATAAAAAGTATTATGAAGGATGAAATACTATTCTGCACGATAGATCCATCCAGTCGGATTAGTACCATTGAAGCATGGAAAATCTAGCTTCGAACCGCGAAAATTGCTGGAAGAAGAGAAATCATTGGTTGATGAAGACTCAGACTGTCGTCTGGTGTTCATAGCTGAATACTCAAGATGGAGACCGAGAAATTTTTCATCAAGTTCCTGGAGTTTGGCTTGGATGGCTGCAAGTGCTTCCTCCATGATTTTTGCTCCTGTGCGGGTGACAACCATAAGCAGGAGATTTTTCAGGAAGGGACCTGCAACAACACGGAAGTGATCGGCAACAGGTGGATCTGCAACGGCGTGGAACTGACCAGCAACAGTTCTGGACAGAGAAAATCTGCAATTGTGCAACTGAAAATAGATATGGACCCCAGGTATGTGCGGCTTCCTATCGGTTCAAGGGATTCACTCGGCCACCAATGCTGTCTGACGGCTTGCGTATTGGGGTAGTACCCCTCACTCCATGGCTCAGGTAAAACTGATAACCGCTTGGCCACAAACGACAGCTCTTGGTTTACCTCACGGGTGGGAACTAGTCAATCAGGTAGGGGTCGTTGCCCTTTTCGCTGGCAGGTCCTCTCAATGGGCCAGCTACTTCGGGGTTCCTATGGTACTCCTCACAATTATTTTTAGGGATTATGCCCAAGTACTTCCCACAGTTAAGCGGAGAGGGATTATTCCCAGCTCCGAACCTGCAACAGAAAAAAAAAATTGGGCAGAAATTCCACCCAATGTTCAAAAACCGGATCTATATTGCTCAGAATTGCTATTATAGCTTGTTTCTGGAACTGGAACAACCACTCTGATTCTACCCATGAAATTGGAATAGAAATCTGGGCACTCAGTCAGAAGATTTTCGCGTCGCAATTTCCGCGGCCGTCACCGAAATTCTGAAAAATTACAGATTTTAAATCCGTGATATCTCCACTTTTAGAACTCCAAATGAGATGATTTGTTTTTGAAACTGCGTATTTTTGAAAGAGGAATTTAGATATGCAATTTGTTTCTTCTGATTTTGTGCAGAAAGTTTCAGAAATTGATCTAAAAGTCGCCGCCCAAAAAAAAATTTCCCACGTGTGCCAAGGAAAGTGCTCTGATACCAAATGTGAGGAACCTGCAGCAAACAAGTAATCAAAACACACGATATAGCAGCAGAACTTAGAATCACTTTTATATTAATCGCAAGCCACTTCGAGGGGGCAACCTCCTTTGAGCAAGCTCAATACAAAATAACTTCACGGTGCCTTCCTTGGCCTCAACACACACTTATATACCAAAAATAGGCGCCAATACTATGGGTCAAAACCATAGGCCAATATAAACTATGGGCACCAATACTATGGGTCAAAACCATGGGCCAATATAAACTATGGATCAACAAATACTACAGGCGGCTTACAAAGCATATGCGCCTCACAACAATAACACAAACTATGGATCAACAATTACTATGGGATGACTTACAAAGCATATGCATCCAACAACAATATACTAACATAGTAAAGAGAGGGATTGACATGGGTTCCTAACAATCGACGATGCGAAAGAAAAAATGTGGAAAGGGAATTGTGGAAATAACGTTTAAAGATTCTATGAACCCGCAATCTGGAAGATCAAAGTTAGGGAAATACTCCGCAAAATATCGATGGTGCGGAAGCAAAATTGCAAAAAGAAGCTTGCGAAAAGGAGATTGCGGAAAGGAGCTTGCGGAAATGACCCTACGGAAAGGAGATTGCGGAAATTCAAGATACGATTTGAGGAAATGTTACATTTCTGCATCCCGCAATCCACATCTTACCTCAGATCAACGGTCAGGAAAACACCCGACGAAGATCAACGATGGGGAATCGTTGATGAGGAAACCGTGGTGCGGAAATACGATTTCGAGGGGGAAATCTATGTGCTAGATCGACGAATCGAAGAGACTCAAAATTAGATCAACGGCCTGGATTGATTCTGGAGAAGGAGATTGTGGATGCACCAGAAAACATTAAGCTAGGCAGTAGAAATGAATTCTGAGGTGCGTCCATAAATGGTAAAGAAGAATTTCCAACATGAAACTCATAGATGGAATGTGAATCCCGTGTTTTGTGAGAGAAACATGTATAGATGAGCTTGCAATGAAGATTGCCCATGAGAGCTCGCAGAGGAGGTCTGAAGATAGAGTATTCCCATTGATGAAGGAGAGGAAGTCCATAGGCATTGGTTTGATGAATCCTGCGATCAGAGAAGAAGGGAGCTCTCAGATCAGAAGTGATCAAGAATTTTTTAATTAATTATTTAATTAAAAATCGTTAATCACAGATTGTTGAAAAGGTGTGACTATCATATTTGAAAGGGCATGATTGTGAAAGGGTATATTTCCAGAATAAAGAGATGCGTTCATAGGAAACATGAAGGAACTTATACACAAAGGTATGAGTGAGAGATGTGTCATCGTGAGTACATCAGAAAATCAGAAATAGAGACCAGTGGGTGTGACAAAGAATGGAGGGAAAATAAATCTAGCATATTACACAAAACATATTAGGGTGTCAAGGTGGCGCTAGGGCAAGCAACATACCTGCAGGGGGTAGTTGCTTCCTTCCAGTGGTAGCTGGTAAATAGGGTGTCATAGCATCCTTTCAGTAGCAGTTGGTAAACCAGGGGGTCGTAGCCTCCTTCCAGTGGTTGCTGGTCAATAGGGTGTCGTAGCATCTTTTCAGTAGCTGCTGATAAACCAGGGGGTCATAGCCTCCTTCCAGTGGTTCCTGGTAAATAGGGTGTTGTACCATCCTTTCAATAGTAGCTGATAAACCGAGGGGTCGTGGCATCCTTCCAGTAGTTGCTGGTAAATATGGCGTAATACCATCCTTGTCTGTAGCAGCAGGAAAAAATATTTGTAAATAACACTTTTGCATTAATACGACGTATTGGTGGTTTACCCTATTGGGATTCCACGTTAAAAATGTGTTCTGTGTATTCTTATTGTTATGTGTTTTTAGTGATAGATTTAAAAAGTGGTTAAATTAGTAAAAATATAACAATACTGATTCACCCCCCCCTGCTCTCAGTATTGACCAATAAACCAACATCCCAGACTTTGGAGTGCCCATCAACCCTTACGTTCTCTACTCTCATTTCGGTCGCTTCCTCTTTCGTCATCGTGTCAATCTCTGAATCCCTCTAGGGTGAACCTATTGAGTAGGGAATAAGTCAAGATAACTTCTTCTTGGATCGAACTAGTCACTGCTTTATTTAATCACATTCCTAGTGAATCGCTCACTCTATGTCATTGTCTCGAGTAGGACATGACTCGAGAGTTGTGGTAACTATTCTACAACCATGTATGTCTAATACCTATCAACACCTTTCCAAGTTAGTTTCGTAGCAACTGTTTGAAATAAGTATCTTCATCTTCTAACTTTTTTCATCTTCAAAATGTAAGTTAATTAGTTCTTCCTCGTTTTATCTTTGTTAACATTTTTTTGGTGTTATTGTAAACACATGTGAGCTTTCTCAAAGACTTCTTTGGAAGCGAGAGCGGGGGAAGAGAGAGGGAGCATTCCCATGCAAAATAGGTCTTGCGATTACCATCATTTTCATACCTAAATTGCTTTCAACATCGTTAGCAAATGTAGGTGACTCTATTGTGAAGCGTCTATCAACCCTTACTTTCTATTCTTTAATTTCGGTAGCTTCCTCTTAGGTCAGCGTGTCAATGCCCGAATCCCTCTAGGTTGTAAATCTTGGGTAATGCATAAGTCCACATAACTTCTTCTTGAATCGAATTAGTCACTGCTTTCTTTAATCTCATTCCCAATAAAGGCCTCACTCTAGGTCGTTCTCTCGAGTAGGGCCCGACTCGAGTTCACATGTGACTAGATCGAATTACTCATTTGTCTCTTCTTCCATTTCTTTTCTTTAATATACTTACCTTGGTTATTTCATCCTATAGACTGCAGCTATGCGATTGATCTCTCAACAACTCTTCGCTCTCATCTTGTTCCTTCGCTAAAATTCTGATCATCTCCAGTGTTCACCTTTTACCTTTCCTAAATTAGCTTGTGTTTTTTCGAGAAACTTTTGTAACATGTGCAAGATCATTGGGATTGGGAGCGGGAGAGCGAGCGGGGGAATGCGAGGGGGGGCATTCCCATGGAAAACAGGTGTTGTGATTACCATATTCTCCATATCGCAATGGGTTCCATCATCGTTAGCAAATGTAGATGACTCTATTGTGAAGCTCCCATCAAACCTTAGTTTCTCTTCTCTCCTTTCGGTAGCTTCCTCTCTAGTCGCCATGTCAATGCCTCAATCCCTCTAAGTTATACCTCTTGAAGAGGGCATGAGTTGACATAACCTCTTATTGGATCGAGTTAGTCACTTTCTTTCTTTAATCTCATTCCTAGTGAATTCCTCACTCTAGGTCGTTGTCTAGAGTAGGGCCCAACTCGAGTTGACATGTTCCTAGACTTTGGAACGCCCATCAAGCCTTACGTTCTCTACTCTCATTTTGGTAGATTCCTCTTTGGTTGTCGTGTCAATGTCTAAATCCCTCTAGGTCGTACCTCTTGGGTAGCGCATAATTCGAGATAATTTCTTCTTGGATCGAATTAGTCACTGTTTTTTTCAATCACATTACTAGTGAATGGCTCACTCTAGGTCGTTGTATCAAGTAGGGCCTGACTCAAGTTGACATGTTCCTAGATTGAATTACTCATTCACCGCTTCTTCAATTTCTTTGATTTACAATACCTATATTAGTTAACGAATCTCATACACTACAACTATGGGGTCGATCACTCAACAACTCATCACTCTCATATCATTATTTCGCTGAAATTTTAGATCATCTCTAGTGTCCACCATTTTCTTTTCTTCAATCAAGTTTGTGGTTTTTCGAGAAACTTTTGCAACATGTGCAGGTTCAATAAAAGTAAATCTTTTAAGACAGTTGTGGTAACTAGTCTAAAACCAAATATGTCCAATGCCTATCAACACTTTTACAAGTTAATTTCGTAGCAACTGTTTGAAATAAGTATCTTCGTTTTCTAACTTTTTTCATCTTCAAAATGTAAGTTAATTAACTCTTCTTCATTTGATCTCTGTTAAAGTTTCTTGGTGTTGTTGTAAACACAAGTGAGTGCTCTCAAAGTCTTCTTTGGGGGCGAGAGCAGGGGAAGGGAGAGGGAGCATTCCCATGCAAAAAAAGTCTTGCGATGACCATCATTTTCATACCTCAATCGGTTCCAACATCGTTAGCAAATGTAGGTGACTCTACATAACTTCTTCTTGGATCGAATTAGTCACTACTTTCTTTAATATCATTCCTAGTGAAGGCCTCACTCTAGTTCGTTCTCTTGAGTAGGGCCCGACTCGATTTGACATGTTCCTAAATCGAATTACTCATTCTTCTCTTCTTCTATTTCTTTGTTTTAATATACTTATCTTGGTTATTGCATCCCGTAGACTGCACCTATGGGGTCGATCTCTCAACAAATTTTCGCTTTCAATGGGCTCCAACATCCTTAGCAAATGTAGGTGACTCTACTATGGAACTCCCATCAACCTTACTTTCTCTTCTCTCATTTCGGTAGCTTCCTCTTTGGTTTCCATGTCAATGCTTGAATCCCTCTAAGTTGTACCACTTGGGTAGGGAATGAGTCGACATAACTTCTTCCTGTATCGAATTAGTCACTTTCTTTCCTTAATCTAATTTCCAGTGAATTCTTCACTCTAGGTCGTTGTGTAGAGTAGGGCCCGACTCGAGTTGATGTGTTCCTAGACTTAGGAGAGCCCATCAACCCTTGTGTTCTCTACTATCATTTCGGTAGCTTCCTCTTTGGTCGTGGTGTCAATTTTTGAATCCCTCTAGGTCATACCTCTTGGGTAGGGCATAATTCGAGATAACTTCTTCTTGGATCAAATTATTCACTGCTTTCTTTAATCACATTCCTAGTGAATGGCTCACTCTAGGTCGTTATCTCGAGTAGGGCCCGACTCGAGTTGACATGTTCCTAGATTGAATTACTCATTCTTCCCTTCCATTTATTTGCTTTAAAATACTTATCTTAGTCATTGCATTCAGTAGACTACAGCTATGGGGTCGATCACTCAACAACTCATCGCTCTCATCTCGTAATTTCGGTAGCTTCCTCTTTAGTCCCCATGTCAATTCCCAAATCCCTCTAGGTTTTAAATCTTGGGTAAGGCATAAGTCACTGCTTTCTTTAAACTCTTTCCTAGTAAAGGGCTCACTCTAGGTCGTTCTCTCGAGTGGGCCTGACTCGAGATGACATGTTCCTAGATCGAATTGCTCATTCTTCTCTTCTTCCATTTCTTTGCTTCAATACACTTATCTTGGTTATCGCATCCCGTAGACTGTAGCTGTGGGGTCGATCTCTCAACAACTCTTCGCTCTCATCGCTTTCCTTCGCTGAAATTTCAGATCATCTCTTGTGTTCAACTTTTTATATTCCTATATTATGCTTGTGGTTTTCCAAGAAATTTTGTAACATGTGCAAGTTCATTTGAAGTGGGAGCGAGAGCTGGACCAGGGGAATGCGAGGGGAAACATTCCCATGGAAAACAAGTGTTACGATTACCATCTTCTCCATACCTCAGTGGGTTCCAACATCGTTAGAAAATGTAGGTGACTCTATTGTGGAGCTCCCATCAAACATTACCATCTCTTCTTTCATTTCGGTAGCTTCCTCTTTGGTCACCATGTCAATGCCTCAATCCCTCTAAGTTGTACCTGTTGGGTAGGGCATGAGTCAACATAACTTCTTCTTGAATTGAATTAGTCACTTTATTTCTTTAATGATTAATCTCATTCCCAATGAATTCCTCACTCTAGGTGATGTCTGGCGTAGGCCACGACTCAAGTTGACATGTTCGTAGACTTTGGAGTGCCCATCAACCCTTACGTTCTCTACTCTCATTTTGGTAGCTTTCTCTTTGGTCATCGTGTTAATGTCTGAATCCATCTAGGTCGTACCTCTTGGGTAGGGCATAATTCGAGATAACTTCTTCTTGGATTGAATTAATCACTACTTTATTTAATCATATTCCTAGTGAATGGCTCACTCTAGGTCGTTGTCTCAAGTAGAGCCCGACTGGAGTTGACATGTTCCTAGATCGAATTACTCATTATTCCCTTATTCCATTTCTTTTCTTTAAAATAATTATCTTAGTTATTGCATCCAGTAGACTATAGCTATGGGGTCGATCACTCAACAACTCATCACATCATCTCATTATTTCACTGAAATTTCAGATCATCTCCAGTGTCCACCATTTTCTTTTCCTCAATTAAGCTTGTTGTTTTTTGAGAAACTTTTGCAACATGTGCAGGTTCATTGAAGAAAAGTAAATCTTCTAAGTGAGTTGTGGTAACTTTTCTACAACCATGTATGTCTAATACCTATCAACACTTTTTCAAGTTATTTTTGTAGCAACTATTTGAAATAAGTATCTTCGTCTTCTAACTTTTTTCATCTTCAAAATGTAAGTTAATTACCTCTTCTTCGTTTGATCTCTATTAATATTTCTTGGTGTTGTTGTAAACAAAGGTAAGCGTTCTCAAAATCTTCTTTGAGAGTGGGAGCGGGGGAAGGAAGAGGGAGCATTCATATGCAAAACAGGTCTTGCGATTACCATCATTTTCATACCTCAATTGGTTCCAACATCGTTAGGAAATGTAGGTGACTCTACTGTGGAGCGTCCATCAACCCTTACATTCTGTACTTTAATTTCGGTAGCTTCCTGTTTGATCCCTATGTCAATGTCGAATCCCTCTAGCTTGTACCTCTTGGGTAAGGCATAAGTCAACATAAATTCTTCTTCGATTGAATTAGTCACTGCTTTCTTTAATATCATTCCTAGAGAAGACCTCACTCTAGGTCATTCTCTCGAGTAGGGCCCGATTCGAATTGACATGTTCCTAGTTCGAATTACTCACTCTTCTCTTCTTCCATTTCTTTGCTTTAATATACTTATATTGGTTATCGCATCTTGTAGGCTGCAGCTATGGGGTCGATCACTCAACAACTCTTCGCTCTCATCGCTTCCCTTCACTGAAACTTTAGATCATCTGCAGTGTCCACATTTTTCCTTTCCTAAATCAGGCTTGTGGTTTTTCGAGAAACTCTTGTAACATGTGCAAGTTCATTGAAGCAAAGTAAAACTTTTAAGAGAGTTCTGGCAACTATTCTACAACCATGTGTGTTTAAAACCTATATCAACACTTTTTCAAGTTAGTTTCTTAGCAAACTGTTTCAAATAAGTATTTGTCTCCGAACTCTTTTCCTCTTCAAAATGAAAGTTAATTAGCTTTACTTCGCTTTGTCTGTGTTAAAGTTTCTTGGTGTTGTTGTAAACACAGGTGAGCATTCTCAAAGGGTTCTTAGGGAGTGGGAGTTGGAGCGAGGGAATGGGAGAGAGAGCATTCTCATGGAAAACAGGTGTTGTGATTACCATCATTTCCATACCTCAATGGGTTCCGACATCGTTAGCAAATGTAGGTAACTCTATTGTGGAGCTCCCATCAAACCTTACTTTCTCTTCTCTCATTTCGGTAGATTCATCTTTGGTCACCATGCCACTGCTCGAATCCCTCTAGGTCGTACCTCTTGCATGATTCAACATAACTTCTTATTAGATTGAATTAGTCACTTGCTTTATTTAATCTCATTCCCAGTGAATGCCTCACTCTAGGTCGGTCTCTATAGTAGGGCTCGACTTGAATTGACACGTTCCTAGACTTTGGAGTGCCCATAAACCCTTACTTTCTCCACTCTCATTTCGTTAGCTCCCTCTTTAGTCGTCGTGTCAATCCAGGAATCTCTCTAGGTCGTACCTCTTGGGTAGGGAATAAGTTGGCATAACTTCTTGGATCGAATTAGTCATTGCTTTCTTTAATCACATTCCTATTTAATAGCTCACTCTAATTCGTTGTCTCGAGTAGGGCCCAACTCGAGTTGACATGTTCATAGATCGAATTACTCATTCTTCACCTATTCCATTTCTTTGCTTTAATTTACTTATCTTGGTTATCTCATCTCATACACTGCAACTATGGGGTCGATCTTTCAACAACTCTTTGCTCTCATTGCTTTCATTCGCTGAAATTTCAGATCATATCCAATATCCACCTTTTTCTTTTCCTAAATCAGGCTTGTGGTTTTCCAAGAAACTTTTGTAACATGTGCATGTTCATTGAAGCAAATTATAACTTCTAAGAGAGTTGTGGCAACTATTCTACAACCATTTGTGTTTAACACCTATATCAACACTTTTTCAAGTTAGTTTCTTAGCAAACTGTTTCAAAACTCTTTTCCTCTTCAAAATGTAAGCTAATTAGTTTTTCTTCGTTCTATTTCCGTTAACACTTCTTGCTTTTGTTGTAAACAAAAGTGAATGTTCTCAAAGGGTTCTTAGGGAGTTGGAGCTGGAGTGGGAGAATGGGAGGGGGAACATTGCCATGGAAAACAAGTGTTGTGATTACTGTCATTTTCATACCTCAATGGGTTCCAACATCGTTAGAAAATCTAAGTGAGTCTACTGTGGAGCTCCCATCAACCCTAAATTTCTTTTCTTTCTATTCGGTAGCTTCATCTTTGGTCGCCATGTCAATGCTCGAAACCCTCTAGGTAGTACCTCTTGGGTAGGGCATGAGTCGACATAACTTCTTCTTGGATCGAATTAGTCACTTGATTTCTTTAATCTCATTCCCAGTGAATGCCTGCCTCCGGGTCGTTGTCTCGAGTAGGGCCCGACTTGAGTTGACCTGTTCCAAGACTGTGGAGCACCCATCAACCCTTACTTTCTCTACTCTCATTTCGGTATCTTTGTTTTTGGTCATCGTGTCAATGGTTGAAGCCCTCTTGGGTAGGGCATAAGTCAAGATAACTTCTTCTTGCATCGAATTACTGGCTGCGTTTTTTAATCGCATTCTTACTGAATGTCTCACTCTAGGTCGTTGTCTCAAGTAGGGCCTGACTCGAGTTAACATATTCATATATCGAATTACTCATTCTTCCATTTATCCAGTCACGATAGTTGATATTGTCAAATATATGGCAGTAAGTTGAAAAATACCTAAATGGGCGCAACAAAACTTACAGGATGTAGAGGGGCATGAAGCCCCATACGGCTCTTTTCGAGAAAGCAAAAGACCTCAGAGGTTCTCTAGGTATGTAGCATTAATGAGTCACATCATTGACTCAGAAACCACCATTATGAAGAAGCATTCAGACACCAAGGTTGGAAGGATGCCATAATAGAATAATATCAATCCATCATGAAAAATGATGTGTGGGAGATTGTACGGAGACTTTAGGGGAAGTCAGTTGTAACTTCTAGATGGCTATACAAAATCAAACATAGAGCAGATGGGAGTATTGAAAGAGTTCTCTCAGAAAGAGGGAGTCGATTATGATGAGACATTTGATCTTGTTGCTCAATACACTTCCATCGGATCGATCATTGCTATTGCTTCAGCTATGGGATGGAAGTTGCATTAGATGGATGTCAAAGCAACATTTCTCAGTAGTATTATTGAGGAAGAAGTATATATTGAACAACCAAAATGGTTTTTTGTCCATGTAAAGGAGTCTCACATATGCAAGCTGAAAAAGGCGTTATATGGACGGATAGATGGATTCCTGATGAGTCTGGGATTCACCAAGAGTGATGCAGACCCCAACCTTTACTACAAGGTTGTGAATGATGAGCCACTGATTTTGGTACTATATTTTGATGACTTGTTTCTTACTGAAAATGAGAAAGTTACCTTATGGTGTAAGAAGAAACTCGCCTCTGAGTTCGAAATGAAGGATATTGGATTGATGCACTACTTCTTGGGATTAGAAGTATGGCAAAGGCAGAAAGAGATTGTTCTAGGACAAGGAAAATACACCATAGATATATTAAAGAGATTTGGAATGTTGGACTGCAAGTCCATAGTTATCTGATGGATGCAAACTTGAAGAGGTTGAGGGATTCTGCTTCAGATTCAAATTTGATTGATCCCACTATGTATCACCAGTTGATTGGGTCCTTGACGTATCTGACGAACACCAGACCAAACATTTGTTTTGTTGTGAATGCTCTCAGTCAGTTCATGTGTGAACTGAGGCAGATTCATTGGATTGCTGCAAAACATGTGCACAGATACTTACGTGGCACTGTGGGATATGGTCTACAATATGATTCGGAATGTGACTTGAAACTGCAAGGGTTTATAGACTCATTGGGATAGATGCTCTACTAATAGGAACAATATGTCAGGATGTTGTTTTAGTCTAGCTTTTGCAGTTATTTCCTGGTGCAGTAGGAAGCAAAACTCAGTAGTTCTCAATACTGTACAGGCCGAGTATATGGCTGCTAGTTCAGCAACCCGAGAAGCTATTTAGCTTCATAAACTTCTTGCAGGATTGTTTGGCCAGATTCCAGAGCCAACTGTGATTCACTGTGATAACCAAAGTTGTGTGCAGATGTCAGTGAATCATGTATTCATGACAAGTCGAAGCACATAGAGATTCGGTATCACTTCATACGTGATATGGTGCAAAAAGATGCGTTCGAGCTATAGTATATTCCGACAGATGAACAGACTGCAGATGTTCTCACCAAGCCTCTTCCCAGGGTGAAATTTGAATACTTTCACAGAATTCTTGGAGTAGAAGAGAACGTATCCCTCCTTGAGAGGGAGAGATAACTGAGAGACACTTACCATACTGTTGCCCAGATACCTCTACTCATCCAAGTTCTTAGCCAAGTATGGGAGAAATCCCATCGGCAGATGAGACAGACAAGTAGTAGATGGTCGGGTTCACCCAGGTACCTCTGCTCGCCCGGGTTTTCAACCAGGTATGGTAGAAATCCCATTGGTAGATGAGACGGATAGGTAGTAGATGGTCGGCTTCACATAGGTTCCTATTCTTGTTTAGGTGCTCAGCCAGGTATGGGAGAAATCCCATTGGCAGATGAGTCGGACAGGTAGCAGATGGTCGTGTGATTGCATTAGTACCTGTACTCATTCAGGTTCTCAGCCAAGTATGGGATTACCCCATCGACAGATGAGACGAACAGGTAGTAAATGGTCATGCACGTTTAGAGATGATAGAGACAGTATAGATGTACATATGAAACCCAGATGATCATGATGTGGATGAAGACCGAAGAATACCTTCCTTGTTGACAGGAAGTGTTAGATTTTGTGCAACTTCATAAGCTATTCTTATTGTCCTCTGGGAATTGAACTTGTTGTAATCATTCATTCAAACCCTAGAAATAACAATGTAAGCCTTGGGGTGAAAATCCAACAATAAAAGAATAAAATATAAATTATGAAATATAAAATTATATTGCTCCCACAAGTGAAGTCAGACCCAGTTAAATTTTGGGTGGGAAAACAGTATAAATAGGAGGCGCCCCTCCTCATTATTTCACACATCAGCTCAGAGAAGTTCATAGTTTTTTGGGAGAGAGTGCAGCTACATAGCAGCTCAAAGAAGTCCACATACACTGCAGAAGAAGACTGTGTTCAGGGTTTCAATATTTGCAAAGCATTTCCATATATTCCTTTTCTTTCTTCATTGTACTCTGATCTCATAATTATTATCTCTAGTTGAAGGTTGATGGGTTTTCTCCCATTTGGGTTTCCCAGGTGAAAAATACTCGTGTCATTGTTATGCGCTTTCTCTATCTTCTAGTGATCCTATTGATAAATGCAATTACGATATACTACTATAATCTTAAGCTAATCTAACAGGTGAATGTTGTCGATGTTGAAAGTTGTCGAGTTGTCGGAGTAACTCGGATTTTTCCACAGATACAATCGCATCCAAAGTGAAATGGTCGATAAACCGAGCATCAACAAAGCAAATAAAAGGAATCATGAAGCAATGTCGATAGTATCAGAGGACTTTCTAAGAGTATCATCGACATTGTCATTGTTACTTTTTCTTTCGTGGCGATTGACTCAATTTTGCGCCAACGGAGTTGCGATAACCACCTCATTTAATTCTTCAACCACCGCATTTAGACCGCATTAGTGACACTTTCAATTGTTTTTCTATATAAATGGGTGTAGTTATTCGATTTTTATCCCAAGAAACGTCATTTATGAAAGCAACAAAACGAGGAGAGACATTTGGAGCTTTTTTGTCCATCCTAGCATGTTGTCATTCAACAGATGACAGGTAGGCACATTGTCTCTTGTACTCTTGTGGTTTTTTCTAAAATTTGAAATTTTATATATGATGGAAATTTGAGTAGACGTATCGTAGCTTTGTCCATTTTGAGTTAGGTTTTTTGCACCTTCTCTTATCCGTTCCGCAGCCTCCATAGTTGGTAGAACGTTTATCCACGTTGTCGTTCCCATAGCTTAGATTAAACTTGTATTGGATTCACGCAGGCCAAAATCCCTTACGCTTGATTTTAAAGGCAAGCTTGGCCTCACGACTATTTTCGAGCCTTAAACAGTAGAACACCAACCTTTTAGGACGTAGGGTTTTCTGGACCAGTCAGCGTTTTAGTTCCTCCTTCATAGGATTTTTTCTCATGGTTTTGTTACTTGTTTGGGGGTTTTTATTCGAGGCAGTTTTGATGATTATACTATACACCGTAGACTCAGTGGTGAAATGAAATGTTGCACAGCTTGTGCAAGCTCCTAACCATATGCAACAAGGGATAAGTATGCAACAATGAAAATGCATTTGAAGAATTCGACCCTAGATCACTAAACCCTATAGCGTTTCCAAACCTTGGAATGGTATTACCTCGACCGATGCTTACTTATAAATGCAACTGAAGGTCATCGTTGTCACATATAATTTTTTGACCGGTGTTACCCGATAAAACTAAAGGATTACAATCTCTCTAAAGAGTCAAGTTTCCACCTTCCAAAATTTTGAGATGAGTCGTTGCAGCGATACAATGCATTCACCTAGCTCTCTTTGTGCACCTTCACTTTTGAATAAAGTAGCGGTTAGAAGCCTATTTGCCTCGACAAGTTTGAAGTTACTAGGTAAAGGGGTTGCGAATCGAACTTGTGACCTTCATCAAAGGGACCAAAAAAACTTATGTTCTAGGTTTCTTAGCAGTGTTATAGAGCTCAAACTGATATTTACTGCTCTTTTGTTAAATAGTGTACCCTCCTCCTTCATTAACATGTATAAGGATCAACAAACGTTAATAAACTTGTAAATAAAAAGGCATAATAGAACATACAATAAGTTGTGTTAGACACTAAGAGGGGGGGTGAATCAGTGTAAAGCCAATTTTAAAACTTTTCTTAACTTGTCACAATTAACTACCAATTTCATAATCATTTCATAAACATCTTTCACTTCATCATTCACATATCATAAGCATTTGAATCATCAAGAACCATAACACAAAAGAACACAACACCATATAATTTTGTAATCTTTTTGTTTTAGTTTTGGACCGGCTACAACCGTGAGGTAAAATCAGCACCTACTGATATGAATAGCACCTACTCTGCATCCAGGACCTTGCCTGGTTTTCTCAGACCCTGCTAAGAAGGGTTTGAGGTATCCTAACCTCATATGCAAGACAAGCTTGCATTTATAGTTAAAGCTCACTGTCTTAACACACTTTCATACTTGTCACTGTCATATTATACCGGCACTTGTATCTAGTCCACTTCAGCACCTCTTCAAGGAGCATTAATCACCACTTCTTCATACAGTCACATTAACTCTTCATTCTGTCCAAGAGCATTCTGTCAGAAAGAATATCAGCAATTTATTATCATACTGTCCCTGACTTCATAATCTTCTGAGCACATCTTCATTCATGTCATCAGCTGAAGGCATCACTACCACCTCATCACTATCATCATTTATCATTGGTCATGTCACTTGTCAAATTGATCATTGCTGTCATCAACTTGTCACTGCTATACTCGTCATTGACTGTTATCAAGCCAGCTCAAGTTAATCATTTTCATATCAAATGTTGTTCAAGAATCTGTTCATACTCTGATCATGCCAATGAACAAAAGATCTGCTCATGTGCTGCTCATGTCAATCACCAACAGCCTGCTCTTCAAAGGTTTTCTCATAACATCAAGTTAGCAAAAGATTTGCTCAACACCATGTTGCTCGTGTCAAATCATCAAAGTTCTGTCCACACACTACTCATTACATACACATCAAGGATCTACTCATGTACTTCTCAATCCAAATCACTGCTCAGGACAGCATACAAAGTTGTCTGATCATATGGTCAATATGTCTTTATTATGAGCTTTCACTGTCAAGTGTGTACAACTCAGTCCAATCATAAAGAGATCTGCACTAGTAACTTTTGTCATCAAGGGCTATCAAGTTCACAATCCAGGCCAACCCTACCATCATGTGTTATTAGGTCTTTGAGGTTTCTTCAACAATTGTCCAAATCAAATTTCAATATATGCTCTAACCACTACACATTCAGCTAAACAAAGCACTGAGATCTATCAACAGAACTTCTTCAGGATGTCTGCAATAAGTGCTTACTTGGATTAGGACTAAGATCACTTCTTCACTGTGCAAAAGGGTCACTTCATCACTGCAAAGGAATTACTTTACCACTGTGCAAAGGAATCACTCACACATCACTGTCATCATCATCATCATCATCATCATTGACTTATACACCACTGTCACTATTAAATGAAGCATGCCACTATCATCATCTATGCTACTGTCAAGGTGGTTGTGCATGTATCAACACCGTCTCCACAAGCACATACCACTAAAAAAAAACAGTTGGACAATCAAAAAATACACAGTGGACAGACGAAAATTGCACAGTCAGACACTCTGAAATTGCACAGTTAGTCAATCCCGGAATTGCACAGTTAGATAGTAGAGAAATCATAGATAAATATTGTAACCTTCAATGTGTTGCTCTCCTCGAAAATCAGAGTGTGTTGCCTCAATAATCAGTCCTTAAGACTCTCCAAAAACAGAATTTAACCAATATTTCAAGAACAATCTCTAAACAGTTCATAAAGTGCATAGACAGTCCTCAAATATAGTCAAGTTGTTTCCTTCAAATCTGTGCAAGATCTAGTCACAAAAATACTTTAAAAATATACCAAAACATGCCATAGACTTGTCATTCAGTAATCTTTTCAACTCTGCTCTTAGTCCCTTATTATCTTCCACATTCACTTTGTTGGATATACTGTAGAGCTGCTACAGTGAACAATTCAAACACGGGCTGCTGTAAATGTTTGGTCAAACTTTGGAGCAGTAACACACCAACAATAAAAAAACTCGGACTGTTCCACTTGGGCTTGTCTACATTCTAAGAAAATTCAACTATCAAGAGGTCTACTGCTGCTGCAAATTTGAACTGTACATACCGCATGCAAGTCCAACATTGGACTGCCACCAAATGCTGAAAACAAATCAAACCAAAAAAAAAAATTCTCTACAAATTCGGGTCTGCAAAAAATTGCAATCACTGCTCCTCTGAAATTTGCCTCAATCCACAGACACCCGAAAAACCTCAAAGCATTCCACCGAATTATTTCATCCTAAAATGAGGACATTTTATGTCCTATTTATACACATTTTTCACTAACTTTATGGATTCTACTTGTATATGCTTTTATATATTTTTATTTATTAAATCTTGTTTGACTAAGCCGACTTGTATGAGGGAAAAAAAAATTATTCGTTAGACTTCAAAAATACAAATCTCTTCAACCGTGAGGAGTTAGGAGATGCTCCATATATCAATGGAAAGGGCTTGACGAGAAATTTCCTTCTATGAAACTCTTGGTTGCATTCACAAAGTCCTTTACTCTCATATTCTTGAATTTGTGTAGGACATCAAAAATTGACTTCAAAATCTCTTGATGGCTGCTTCAAGTACTTTAATGGCAACCAAGGGTTTCTAAGACTATCAAGAGAACAAAAGGATGGGTGCAAAGACCACACCTTCAATCACAAGGGTTTCAAGAGATCTTTTCAAATGTCATACTATTTTTTAAACAAGTTGCTTTCAAGCCCATCACATAGGACTTCATCATAGCATCAAAGTATCAAGGACCTGAAGAGTGAGAGTAATATGTGCTTAGTTACCATATGAGCTTCTTCAACCTTCAAAAACCTCATCATCAGTGTCAAGAACTTCATCATAAAACCAAACTCCCTAATGGGCATCAAACATGAGCTTTATAAAGCTTGTGGGCTTAAGGACTAACTTGTGGGTAGAAGCACTTCTTCAATGCTTCTTCAAGTGATTCAAGATCTTCTTCATCATACGGAGGGCATCTGCATGGGTTCCACAATATGCCAATATCCACGAATTCCACCAAGGGTATTAAGGTCATCATCAATCAAATAAGGGTCTCCATCCACACATTAAGGGCTCCACACACATGAGCCACACCATGAGGCCTCCAAGGGCCAAAGTCCATCGTGCCATCACTTGTGGGGTAGATGGGCCTTCTTCCGGGGTACCATGACACCATCAAAGCATAAATGACCACATAATGGGTCATTAATGCTTCTCCATCATCTACCAAGGCTTCAGGACCATCTCCAGGGTCTTCAATGTCTTCAGCAAGGTGGCAGGTTCAAGGTTCATCCTTGTGGGTACAAGGACCTTGTCAACTGGGTACAAGGTGCTTCAAGGCACAAACCGATTCTGTAAGGGATCAAGGCATTGTAGGTGGGACTTGGTGGCATCAATGACATCCCGTGGGGCTACTACAAGTCCATGTTGGCATCAATGACAATTTCATCAACAAGTTGCTTACTTACAACATTGTTTGGCAAATTACCACTGAAGGAGAATTGGAGGGGTTGCATCCATATTGTTTATATAGGATGGCAACAGGTTATAGCTTACACAACAACATATACATATATGATGATATGTTTCCATTTGAATTTTGTCTTTGTGCATCCTTTCATTTCATTGAATGATAGCAACTCCAAATGGAACACTTCTCTCCATCCTACACAACTGCATTTTGAATGGATAAACAATGGATACATAACTTTGGTTTTCCTCACAATTCTAACACTCGACAATGATTGCACTCTCCAATTTTGAGGTCCAATGTAGGTTTTTCTGGCATAGATTATGCATGTAGCTTTTTCTGGGATAGATTATGCATGTAGCTTTTCATTTTCATTATAGGATACTTTAGTACAATGATGTATGTTTATTGGTATTAATCTCTTTGCCATGGTATTACTAAGTTATTACTCATTATGCTCATATCACAGGTTCTATTTTACCAAGCATGACTACTTTATTCAGAAAAAATTTTAAAATCACAAATTCACACAATGCCTAAGAAAGGTAGTAAAAAGAAGGCGAAGGCAAGCGAACCAGACTCAGATGTAGAAATCATCTCCAGGACAAAAATTAAATTCGAGGATACCAAGGCTATCACAGGAGTTGCTCCCGAATTCAAATCGGGAGAGCTCTATCAGATGATCAGAGATCAGAACGTCCCAGACGTTGGCCTTGAAGAGATGATCATCTACCAAAACATAAGAAATCCAGGCATCACTAAAGCCGCTACATGCCCAGAGCTATTTCCTTGCTCAAAGGTTATTGGTTGGATTCTACCCCAGATAAATCACACCTCGAGGATTATCTCTAATATTAATGGGGAAGCTTTTGCTTCATTTACTCCAACTTTTATAACATTGGCCTACTAGATACCCCCTGAACAGGTTATGATGAACAATGATTGGATCAAAGGGGTTAATTTTGATCCCTTGGAATGTGCAAAGGGAATGATAATGCCAGGCAAAAAATTGCGCCAAAAATCAAGTGGGGAATATGAGTCCCAAAGCCTACGGACCCCATTCAGGATCATAACTTTGATGTTGAACAGGATTTTTTGTCAAGCCGATGGAACCATGTATAAATTGAATTGGGTTCCTCTAATCTATTATATAGCCTTTGAAAGCACGATTTTTAACTGGGCAGACATCATATCAAACAACCTGTCATCCTGTGTAGCAGCCGCACAAGAAGGTATAACCCAGAAGAGGTCCGAGTTTTATATGTCATCCTACCTTATTGATTCCATGTTGTGCAAGCACCCTTTCGCTAAGCTTGGGTGCATTTGGACCCAGAATGAGGCTCTTGTTTATATTGCTTATCAAATCCTCTGGGCACATAAGTATGCAGGCTTTTACAAGCTCATTTGTGAAGAACTTCTGATGCCTCTTTACGAGATAATTTTCCTCAGGGAACCAAATCGCCTATCCGATAACGCCATGGAGGTTATCAGTGAATATGGAGACTATTATTTCTTGCAGGAACGCACATACCTGAGAATGTATGGATGCTCCAAAGATCCCTCTCTTCTGCCAAAATACGCCAGTTTGTGTAGTCCACAAAGAGACAGTAAGACAAGTGTTTTTAAATGGAGTCGGCAACTTCCTGCACGACATGAAGAAGGCAACCTTTTCTCCACTGCCTTTCTGCATCGGAGGATACAAATTTTCCAAGGTAAAAGATGCCTTTAATTTTGTGAAAGAGTTGGAGACTTTTCATTTTGGAGAGAAGTTTTCAAAGAAATGATAGCAAAGGAAAGGTCCTAAAACATTGCGTGGCCGTAAAGATACATTATGAGTACTCAGATTTCCTTAACAAGGATGAAGAGGTATTCAGAAGGGCTAGTAATCTGACTGAGCTAGGTAAGCGCTTCACTAAGAAGAGTGGCGTCAGCGGGAGTAAAGACAGCAACATCGCATCAGAAAGGAAGCTGCAGAAACAAAAGGAGGAAGCCTTAAGGTTACAACATGTCAAGGCAGAGAAAAAACTGAAAGAAGAAGCTCAGAAGCGACAAGAAGATGAGAGATTGAGACAAGAAGAAGAGAGGTTAAAGAAAGAAGAAGAAGAAAGAGCACAAAAGACAGTTGAGGAAGTGACTAAAGAACAAAGAAAGAAAGAAGAAGAGGACATGATCGAGGAAGCCTTGGATCGGGAAGCAGCCCAAAATGACCCAATGGACCCAAAACCCCCTGCTTCATCAAGTAGAACAATCACAGGCGATCACATTCTTTTTGTAGAGCTCGGGCTTACTCTGTTTACTCCATCTAAGAAGCACACGATAGCTCGCTTAGATACTATCATTTTTATAAATCAAGGAATACCATCACTGGAAGGTCAGAGAAGCAGTTAAATATTGGCACGCAAGATTACGTGGTCACAGTGATCGAAAATACCATAATGGAGGGTACTCATAAAGACCCCAAGTTCATGGCCTCAGTGAATATAGCAGTTGCACAATCCAGCGTCGACAATGTTGATCGGTTGATGGAAGATGTAGAGCATCACAAAGAAAAAATGTTCAAGCTGAAAGATAGTCTGGTTAAGACATGAGGCGAGGGCATAGAGTTAAAAAGGAAATATGATGCTATCATCTCCGAAAAAGGACTCCTAAACGAATACCATACTTTGGAGATAGAAAAAGAGGCCATGAATGTCCAATTGGTAATAATGGAGGGAGAGAGACATTATTTTCAAGCCAGAATCTCACAACTGGAGTCAGGAGAATCCACAACAATCCGACAGGATGAAGAATTGAAAATTCGAGTAGAATAATTGGTGGAGCAGAAGGGGTCTCTGAAAAATCAGGTGAAGATAGCCAACAAGAAGAAGCAAGACATCACTCATTTTTGTGATCTATCCTACAAAATTCGAAGGCAGATACATCAGGCTCAACCACTCTCACAGATGAGATATATAAAGTGAGGATGATAATGACAAGACTAAGGGAGATTGCCGCAGAATCACTATATTTCAGAGTAGGACTGATGGAGGTCGGAAAGAAGGTCAAAATCCAGTTGACCTAGATAGAAGCTAATTCAAATTTTTTGGAACATCTGCCACAAAAAATAGTGAAAGGCTTAAAATAAAAAATGGCACTCCTAGAATTTTGCAGGAAATCCTCCCTGAGGTTAAACAATGAAATTGCAAAAACTATTGAAAAATGCAAGGACTTCTATAAAAAGATACATCAGGTCCATGAGAGGTGCCAGATTCTGTTGGTTCCAAAGAACATCGAACTTCCAAGCAACGACCTACATCTGACACATTTGCAGGAAAGACTAGAAGAAGACATACAATATATCCAAAAAATAGAAGTTTTTAATGAAGAATATATTAACCATTGGGTTGGGCATGCTTCTGTTAACGCTCATGTCCTAGGAGACATGTGTAGGTCTGCCACAGAAAAGATGACACGCGTGCAGAAACAGCTGGTAGTGGATGAAGTCACTGTGCAAGTACTAGAGCCAATAAAATACAAAATTATTGCAGAAGAGGCTAATGCATGGGGAGCGTATGTTTCCAGCTTGGCAGGGCCCACTTGACAATTTTGCATTTTATAGTTTTTTTTTGCACTTTCCTAATGTAAAGCACTAGAAGACAAATTTTGGAATACTTAGGGTTAGGGTAATCGAAGAGTCACTAGATGAAGAATTGTAATTGTAATATAAATAGAGATAGAGAGTAGAGCAAAAGGGGACTTTTCGCTAGCACAAAGAGGGGTTGAACTATTTTGTAAGAGAACTACATTTTCTGCTAATAAATGAGGACCTATTTTGCTGGGAAAGGTTGCATAGTAATTATCTTGGAATGTTTGGAAGTTACAATGTGGAATTACTTCTTCTTGTTTCCATGCAATTATGAGATCGTTCTAACTACTCTGAATTAATTCTTTGTTTATGAATGATTTTTCTTTCTACGTAAATGTCTGTGTATGAAATGAGTAATAAATGATTTATCATGTCAAATATTTCTTTGATATTATTTATGTTGTGAATATGCATGTTAAATCGAAAGAGCTATCTGTAAAATTGATATAAATAGTTACAGTACATTGCTCTAACTTTAAATCTCCTCCTTATGGGGGTAGAGTAAATTATAATAGATTAGTTTAGTCTTAGATTTAGAAAGATAATTGAGAATGCAAGAACGTTAAGACGAGAGAAAATAAACTAAACATCACTAGTGAGGTTTCTGTTTATCAATTATATGTATTTAGGTTAGGCATTTGCATTTCATCATTTGATTAAAGAAAACAACATAAACGGTGAATCAGGTCGTAACCGATAAAATAATTTAAAACACATTCATATACGGTAGCCAAATCGTTAACCGGACGGATTCTCCACTCCAAACGGTGGAGGATCTAATTGGGATCGATTATCAAGGAGAATCCCTCCTGTCGGTACCTGATAATTTTCCAGGCATCAACACAACCTTAATTTCTCTTCTCGTATTTTGGTAGCTTCCTCTTTAGTCGTTGTGTCAATGCTCGAATCCTTTTAGGTCGAACATCTTGGGTAGAACATGAATCGACATAACTTCTTCTTTGATTGAATTAGTCACTTGTTTTCTTTAATCTCATTCCCAATGAATGACTCCCTCTAGGTCGTTGTCTTGAGTATGGCCCAACTCGAGTTGATATGTTCATAGACTAAATTACTCATTCTTCTATTCTTCCATTCATTTGCTTTATAATACATATCTTGGTTATCACATCTCGTAGACTCCAGCTATGGAGATGATTACACTACAACTCATCGCTCTCATCTTTTTCTTTGGCTGAAATTTCTAGATCATCTATAGTGTCCGCATTTTTCTTTTTGTAGTGAAGACTTGTGGTTTCTCGAGAAACTTTTGCAACATGTGCAGGTATATTGAACAAAAGTAAAACTTCTAAGATAGTTGTGGCAACTATTATACAACCATATATATCTAATAACTATCAACACTTTTGCAAGTTAGTTTCTTAGAAACCATTTCAAATAAGTATCTCTGTCTTCCAACTTTTTACATCTTCAAAATGTAAGTTAATTATCTCTTCTTTGTTTTATCTTTGCTAACGTTTTCTTGGTGTCGATGTAAACACGGGTGAGTGTTCTCAAAGTCTTCTTAGGGAGCGACAGCGGGGTAAGGGAAGAGGGTGCATTCCCATTCAAAACAGGTCTTGTGATTACCATCATTTTCATACCTCAATCGATTCCAACATCGTTAGCAAATGAAAGTGACTCTATTGTGGAGCGTCCATCAACCTTTACTTTTTCTACTCTCATTTCGGTAGTTTCCTCTTTCGTCGTCGTGTCAATACCTGAATCACTCTAGGTCATACCTCTTGGGAAGAGAATAAGTCGACGTAACTTCTCATTGGATCGAATTAGTCACTGCTTTCTTTAATCGCATTGCTAGTGAAGGCCTCACTCTAAGTCGTTGTCTAGAATAGGTCCCAACTCGAGTTGGCATGTTCCTATACTAAATTATTCATTCCTCTATTCTTCCATTTATTTTTTTAAAAATACATATCTTAGTTATCACATCTCGTAGATTGTAGCTATGGAGACAATCACTCTACAACTCGTTGCTCTCATCTCTTTCTTAGGATGAAATTTCAAGATCATCTCTAGTGACCAAAAATTTCCTTTTTTAGTGAAGACTTATGGTTTTGCGAGAAACTTTTGCAACATGTGCAGGTTCATTGAAGAAAAGTAAAACTTCTAGGAGAGTTGTGGCAACTATTCTACAACCATATATATCTAATACCTTTCAACACTTTTGCAAATTAGTTTCTTAGCAACCGTTTCAAATAAGTATATTCGTCTTCCAACGTTTTTCATCTTCAAAATGTAAGTTAATTAGCTATTCTTTGTTCTATCTCTTCTAACGTTTCTTCGTGTTGTAAACACAGGTGAGCGTTCTCAAAATATTCTTTGGGAGCAAGAGAAGATGAAGGGAAGAGGGAGCATTCCATGCAAAACAGGTATTGTGATTACCATCATTTTCATACCTCAATCGGTTCCAACATCGTTAGCAAATGTAGGTGACTCTACAATGGAGCACCCATCAACGCTTACTTTCTCTACTCTCGTTTCCGTAGCTTCATCTTCAGTTGTCGTGTGAATACGTGAATCCCTTTAGGTCGTACCTCTTGGGTAGGGCATAAGTCGACATAAGTTCTTCTTGGATCAAATTAGTCATTGCTTTCTTTAATCTCATTCCTAGTGAATGCCTCACTCTAGGTCGTCCTCTTGAGTAGGGCCCGACTCGAGTTGACATGTACCTAGATCGAATTAATCATTCTACCATTCTAACATTTCTTGCTTTTAATATACTTATCTTGATTATCCCATCCCATAGTTTGTAGCTATGGGATCGATCACTAAACAACTCTTCGCTCTCATCACTTTCCTTCACTGAAATTTTATATCATCTCCAATGTCCACCTTTCCCTATCTTAAATCAGGAATGAGCTTTTTCGAGAAACTTTTGTAACATGTGCAGGTTCATTAAAGCAAAGTAAAATTTCTAAGAGAGTTGTGGCAAAGATGCTACAACCATGTATGTTTAACACCGATATCAACACTTTTTCAAGTTTTTTTTTTTAGCAAACCGTTTCAAATAAATATTTGTTTCCGAACTCTTTTCCTCTTCAAAATGTAAGTTAATTAGCTTTTATTTGTTCTATCTCTACTAACATTTGTTAGTGTTGATATAAACATAGGTGAGCGTTCTCAAAGGGTTCTTAGGGAGCGGGAGTTGGAGCAAGGGAATGGGAAGGGGAGCATTCCCATGCAAAACAAGTCTTGTGAATACCATCATTTTCATAACTCAATGGGTTCCAACATCATTAGAAAATGTAGGTGACTCTACTGTGGAGATCCGATCAACCCTTACTTTATCTTCTCTCATTTCGGCATCTTCCTCTTTGGTTTCCATGTCATTTCGGTAGCTTCCTATTTGGTCGCCATTTCGATAGCTTCCTCTTTGGTCAAATTAGTCATTGCTTTCTTTAATCTCATTCCTAGTGAACGCCTCACTCTAGGTCGTCCTCTCGATTAGGGCCCGACTCGAGTTGAAATTTTCCTAAATCGAATTACTCATTATGTCATTTTTTCATTTCTTTGTTTTAACATACTTATATTGATTATCGCATCCCGTTGACTGCAACTATGGGGTCGATCACTCAACAACTCTTCACTCTCATCACTTTCCATTTGCTGAAATTTCAGATCATCTCCAATGTCCACATTTTTCCTTTCCTAAATCAGGCTTGTTGTTTTTCAAGAAACCTTTGTAACATATGCAGGTTCATTTCAGCAAAGTAAAATTTCTAAGAGAGTTATGGAAACTATTCTACAACCATGTATGTTTAACACCTATATCAACACTTTTTCAAGTTAGTTTCCTAACAAATTGTTTCAAATAAGTATTTCCTTCTTCAAACTCTTTTCCTCTTCAAAATGTAAGTTAATTAGTTTTTCTTTGTTCTATCTCTACTAACGTTTGTTGGTGTTGATGTAAACATAGGTGAGTGTTCTCAAAGGGCTCTTAGGGAGCAGGAGCTGGAGCGAGGCAATGGGAGTGGGAGCATTTCCATGCAAAACAGGTTTTGCAATTACCATCATTTTCATACCTCAATGGGTTCCAACATCGTTAGAAAATGTAGGTAACTCTACTTTGGAGCTCTTATCAACTCTTACTTTCTCTTCTCTCATTTCAATAGCTTCCTCTTTGGTCACCATGTCAGTGTTTGAATCTCTCTAGGTCATACCTATTGGGTAGGGCATGAGTCAACATAACTTCTTCTTGGACTGAATTAGTCACTTGCTTTATTTAATTTCATTCCCACAATGTGGAGCACTCATCAACCCTTACTTTCTCTACTCTCATTTTGATAGCTTCCTCTTTGGTCATTGTGTCAATGCACGAATCCCTTTAAGTCATACATCTTAGGTAGGGCATAAGTCGGCATAACTTCTTCTTGGATCGAACTAGTCACTACATTCTTTAATCGCATTCCTAGTGAAAGCCTCACTCTAGGTCGTTGTCTCGATTAGGGTCTGACTCGAGTTGACATGTTCTTAGAACAAATTACTCATTCTTCCCTTCCTCCATTTCTTTACTTTAAAATACTTATCTTAGTTATCGCATCTCATAGACTGCAACTATAGGGTCGATCACTCAACAAATCCACGCTCTCATCTGGTTCATTGAAGAAAAGTAAAACTTCTAAGAGAGTTGTGGTAGCTATTCTACAACCATGTATGTCGAATTCCTATCAACACTTTTTCAAGTTACTTTCTTAGCAATTGTTTCAAATAAGTATCTTTATATTTTAACTTTTTTCATCTTCAAAATGTAAGTTAATTAGCTCTTCTTCGTTCCATCTCTGCTAACGTTTCTTGGTGTTGTTGTAGACACAGGTGAGAGTTCTCCAAGTCTTCTTTGAGAGTGGGAGCGGAGGAAGGGGGGAGAGAGCATTCCCATGTAAAATAGGTCTTGCGATTACCATCATTTTCATACATCAATTGGTTCTAACATCATTAGAGTTGTGGAACCTATTCTACAACCATGTATGTTTAACACTATATCAACGATTTTTCCATTTTGTTTCTTAACAACTCTTTCAAATAAGTATATTTGTCTTCCAAGCTTTTTAATCTTCAAAATGTAAGTTAATTAGCTCTTCTCCTTTCTATCTCTGCTAATGTTTCTTGGTGTTGTTGTAAGCATAGGTGAGTGTTCTCAAAGAGTGCTTAGATAGTGGGAACAGGAGTGGGGGAAGGGGAGGAGGAGCATTCCTATAAAAAACATGACTTATGATTACCATCATTTCCATACATCAATGGATTCCAACATAGTTATCAAATGTAGGTGACTCTACTATGGAGCTCCCATAAACCCTTACTTTTGCTTCTCTCATTTTGGTAGCTTCCTCTTTGGTCGCCACGTCAATGCATGAATCCCTCTATGTTGTAGCTCTTGGGTAGGGCATGAGTTGACATAATTGTTTCTTTGATCGAATTAGTTACTTCTTTCTTCTGTCTTGGATCAAAGTGTTCTTAGGGAGCAGGAGCGGGAATGGGAGAGGGTAAGAGCAGGGGGGGCATTCCCATGCAAAACAGATCTTGTGATTACCATCATTTTCATACCTCAATGGGTTCCAACATCGCTAGCAACTGTAACTGACTCTATTGTTAAACTAGTAGCAAGAAGGAAGGTCTTCTTGCATGCATGTGTTCTTGCATGTAGAAGACCTAAATTAGAAAACTAGTTGTATTTAATTTACTTTTCCTAAGTTTACTTTGGAAAATAAATTAAAGTGATCTAAATTAACTTTAGTGAAACACTAGTTAAAGTGAAAGTGCAATTAGGTTTTTTTTTTACCACTAGTTAAAGTGAAAGTGAAATTAGGGTTTTCATTTTACCTAAAGTTATAAAAGAGAGATCAATTGGTGGAGATGACACACACACTTGTATTCTGACAAAGACAGGATACAAACAGGGAGAGAAATTCAAACAAAGGATTTAGCTGGGAATACGAAGGAGCGAGCAGCAGGATCATCGAGCTTCGTACAGCTGGGTCGTACACTCACACAAAAGGGTGTTGAGGTTTAGTTGGGATTTTCCCAGTGATTCTATTCGATACTGCATTCGTCAGGTTTGGGAGAATTTGCACTGATTGGAAAAGTTCCATATTTTCTCATAATAAAATCTATATCTGACTTTTGCACCGTTTTTCCCATCTTGGGTTTTTTCGGGGGTTTCCATACCCAAAATAATAGTGTCAATATTGTGATGTGATGTTGTGATTTATTTCTCAATTTTATATTCCGCTGCATACTGTAAAAGATATTCATGTGTGGTTATCAGTAGAGATCTTGCATGCACTGTTAGCCCTAGCTTGAATATTGAAGGAAAAATTACATGGTATCAGAGCTCTGGTGAGCTAAAGTTGAGAGATTTGCAGCAACAGTGATAGATCAGAGGCAGATATATTGAAGAGACAAACTTAGATTGGAGATCTAGGGTTTGAGAGGTGACATTTCACAATGGCCATGCAGTTGAGAGTTGAGGATAAACTCTAGGGTGCTCAGAACTTTCCTACATCGAAAGAAAGGATCACAAAGTTCCTAGACGCCAGTGATGCAGAGGAGCACATTGACTCCACGAAGGTTGCACCCAGAGATCCAGCAAATTTAGCATCTTGGAAGAAGATTGATTCCAGAGCCATGCTGATTATCATGGATGGAGTGAAGGACCATATTTTCCCTCACCTTTATGGTAAGAAGACCGCATTAGAGATGTGGAAGGATTTGGAGAGTCTATAGCCAAAAAAGAACGAGAACATGAAGATGGTGTTGCAAGAGAGGATGCGCAACACCAAGATGGCCAAGGGAGAAGGAGCGGTGCCTTATCTCACGAGGCTCACACAAATTAGGGATGAGCTTGGAGTTGTTGGCTCTAAGACTGATGATGAGTAGCTAGTTTTGGTAGCCTCAATGGTTTCTCTAAGCCATGTGACACCTTTATCAAAGGTTTTGTGGCTAGGGAGAACCTCCATGATTGGCAGAGACTATGGAATGACTTTGTGCAGGAGGAGACCCGCATGGGTCAAGGATCAAGCTCATCCAGCAGTACCCCAGAGATTGTGGATGAGGAGGCTCTAGCCCTTACAGGGAATAGTAAGGGGAAGGATGGTCAGAAGAACCTTGATGTTTCAAAGATCAAGTGTTTTATCTGCCACAAGCAGGGACACTTTCCCTCATAGTGCCCAGACAAGAAGAAGAAGAGTAACACTTAGATGGTTGGATCTGTAGAGGAGGAGGATTTCAGCGGGAACTTTGATGAGGAGTTCTGCTTGATAGCTTACATGGCAAGCACCATAGGGAGCAGTATATGGTACATAGACAATGGAGCATCTAGTCTCATGATTGGATAGAAGAGATTCTTCAGAGACTTGAAGGAGGGTGGAACAGGCATCCATGTTGAGCTGGGTGATGATGCGCAGTATCAGGCGCAGGGAGTTGGAATTGTTTCATTGAGAGGGAGTCTGGAAAACCCATCAGTTTTGCTAATGTGTTGTATGTTCCAGGATTGACCAAGAACCTTATATCAGTCTCCACTGTAGAGGACAAGGGATATCGAGTGAAGTTCTGTGACCATAGAGTGTATATCAAGCCCAAGGGGTCAAATAGGAGCTTGGATTAGGTGATTGGCAGAAGGAGAGGGAAAGTGTACAGATTACACTTTGAGCCTGCAAAGGCTCTAGTCAGCAGCAGCAACAATCAAGGTGAGTGGTGGCATGGGAGGATGGCACACTTACACCATGGAGCACTGAAGCATTTAATACATGCAATCATTGGAGTTCCTTAGGTACAGGAGGAAAATCATATCCACTACAAGGGTTGTGCTTTGGGGAAGAACATCAAGAAGCCTTTCCCATAGAGTAAGCACAAGTCTAAGGAGCCCTTGGACTTGGTACATTCGGATGTATGCGGACCTATGAGTGTCCATTCGTTCAGTGGTAACAATTACTGTTTAACATTCATTAATGACTATTCCAGGAAAACATGGATCTATTTCCTAAAGGCCAAGTCAAAGGTCTTTGAGAGGTTCTGAGAGTTCAAGACTCTTGTGGAGAACCAAATAGGAAAGAAGATTCGGGTGTTGAGAACAGAAAACGGGGGTGAGTACACCTCCAATGAGTTCATGGAGTATTGTTTGGCAGAGGAGATCAAGAAGGAGCACATTGTGCCCCATACCCCACAACAGAACAGATTTGCAGAGAGAAAGAATAGGATGATGGTTGGAGAAGCTAAGGTCATGCTATTTGATCAGGGATTACCACTATTCATCTGGGCCGAGGCATACAGGATTGCAGTATACATTTAGAACAGGTGTCCCCACACAGCTTTGGGGAGGAAGACACCAGAGAAGGTCTTCACAGGCACTAGGCCAGATGTGAGTCACATTCGCATATTTGGCAGTGTCTGCTATTGTCATGTTCAAGCTAACAATAGGAAGAAGCTAGACCCTTCTAAAGAGAAGGATTTACTTGTTGGTTACAGCGAGATTTCGAAGGCATATAGAGTTTACATTCCTGCTCGTAGGAGGATCATTTTGA
Source organism: Pseudotsuga menziesii (assembly GCA_001517045.1). Lineage (NCBI taxonomy): Eukaryota > Viridiplantae > Streptophyta > Pinopsida > Pinales > Pinaceae > Pseudotsuga > Pseudotsuga menziesii. The sequence continues at coordinate 174,345 of LPNX010297191.1, read as the reverse complement.
GCAGGGATGTCCAGTTCAATGAGGACAGGGCCTTGCAAAGATCTCTGGACTTACCAGTAGAGAAACAGCCAGCACAGGAGTCTGGAGTCAATTTAGAGGAGTGAGACATATAGGTACAGGTACAGACACAGAGCATAGGTTTTGGTGGTCAGAGGGAGTCAGGTGGACAGGATCCTACATTTATTGAGGATGAGCAGCAGCAGGAGATGGATATCCAGCAGCCGTAGCAAGTTGACACTACGACAAGGCCTAAGTGGTTTAGTTCCACCATACAGGATTCCATGCAGGTTGATCCTCCACATATATCTTTTAGACGAAGTGTACCACCAAAGAGGCTTAGTTACATGGCAATGATGATAGAGTTGATTAACTCTGAACCTTCCAGATTCGGGGAGGCTGCACAACATGATGTGTGGCAGGAGGCTATGGTTGAGGAGTATGACTCCATTATGAAAAACTAGGTATGGGAGGTTGTGGCAAGGCCACAAGGGAAAAAGGTGGTGGGATCCAGATGGATCTACAAGGTGAAGCATGCACCAGACAGAAGCGTGGATAAGTACAAAGCACACCTCATGGAAAAGGGGTTTTCATAGAAGGAGGGTATTGATTATGAGGAGACCTTCGCCCTTGTTGCTAGGTATTCTTCCATTCGGACCATTATCTCACTAGCAGCTGAGATGGGTTGGCATGTCCATCATATGAACGTCAAGACTGACTTCCTCAACGGAGTGATAGAGGAGGAGGTATATATTGAGTAGCTAGAGGGGTTTGATGTGGAGGACAGGGAGATGCATGTATGCAGATTGCATCGAGCTCTTTACAGGCTCAAGCAGGCACCTTGAGCATGGTACTCGAGGGATGACAATTGTCTACGGTAGATGGGATTTCAGCGGAATGAAGTTGACCACAAGTTATACTTCTTGACAGGTGAGATGCCTCTCATACTGGTACTATATGTGGATGATCTGTTTTTGATAGGAGACAAGAGGTTGATTGGAGACCACAAGTCCAATATTGCAGTGGATTTTGAGATGAAAGACCTTGGGCTGATGCATTACTTTTTGGGCTTGGAGGTTTGGAAGAGATATGGATGCTTCTTCATCGGACAGGGTAAGTATGCAGTCGAGATCCTGAAGAGATTCAGGATGGAGGACTACAAGCCTATGACCATGCCTCTAGTTTCCAACTGGAGGAAAATTGATGCATCATGATCACACGGATTCCTTGTATCCTCAGCTTATTGGATCGCTTATGTATCTGGTCAACACTCGACCAGACATCAACTTTGAAGTCAACTCTTTGAGTCAGTTCATGGTGGACCCTCCAAGAGTGCATTTGACGGCTGTGAAACACATACTTTGCAACATCAGAGGTACAGTGGAGTATGGATTGGCTTATGAGCACAAGGGGAGTGTAAAGTTAGCAGGTTTCACAGATGCTGACTAGGCAAGATGTGTAGAGTACTGGAAGACTACTTTAGGTAGTTGTTTCAGCATTGGATCAGGGGTTGTCTCTTCATTCAGCAGGAATCAGAAGTCAGTTCCATTGAGCTCGACAGAGGCTAAGTACATGGCAGCCAGCATGGTTGCTTGTGAGGGTATGTGGATGAGGAAGTTACTTGCAAGGTTGTTTGAGTGTGAGATAGAGGCTGCACTAATTCACTATGACAATCAGAGTGGCATCAGGCTATCTGAGAATCCAGTGTTCCATGACCAGAGCAAACACATAGACATCAGATACCACTTCTTAAGATATTGTGTTCAGAGAGGAACCATTCAATTGGAGTAATTATAGACAGATGAGCAGGTGGCAAACATTTTCACCAAGGCACTTTGCAGATAGAGTTTTATGAAGTTCAAGGATAAGTTGGGGTTGCTACCGATTCCCTTCCTCGTTGAGAGGGAGTGTTAAACTAGTAGCAACAAGGAAGGTCTTCTTGCATGCATGTGTTCTTGCATGCAGAGCACTTAAATTAGGAAACCAGTTGTATTTAATTTACTTTTCCTAAGATTACTTTGGAAAATAAATTAAAGTGATCTAAATTAACTTTAGTGAAACACTGGTTAAAGTGAAAGTCAAATTAGGGTTTTTGGTTTACCACTAGTTAAAGTGAAAGTGAAATTAGGGTTTTCGCTTTACCTAAAGTTATAAAAGAGAGATCAATTGGTGAAGATGACACATACACTTGTATTCCGACAGAGATAGGAAACAAACAAGGAGAGAAAGTCAGATAGAGGATTTAGCTGGGAAGACGGAGGAGCGAGCAGCAGTACCACCGAGCTTCGTACAGCTGGGTCGTACACTCACACAGGAGGGTGTTGAGATTTAGTTGGGATTTTCCCAGTGATTCTGTCGGGTACTGCATTCACCAAGTTTGGGTGAATTTGTAGTGATTGTAAAATTTCCATATTTTCTCATAATAAAATCTATGTCTGACTGTTGCACCGGTTTTCCCATCTTGGGTTTTTCCGAGGGTTTCCATACCCAAAATAATAGTGTCAATATTGTGATGTGATGTTGTGATTTATTTAGTAGTTTTATATTCCTCTGCAAACTGTAAAAGATATTCATGTGTGGTTATTAGTAGAGATCTTGCATGCACTGTTAGCCCTAATTTGAATATTAAAGGAAAATTTACACTGTGGAGCTCCCATTAACTCTTACTTTATTTTCGCTCATTTTGGTAGCTTCCTCTTTGGTTGTTGTGTCAATGCCTGAATCCCTCTAGGTCATACCTCTTAGGTAGGGCATGAGTTGACATAACTTCTTCTTGGATCAAATTAATCATTGTTTTCTTTAATTTCATCCTAGTGAATGTCTCACTCTAGGTCGTTGTCTCGAGTATGGCCCGACTCAAGTTTACATGTTTCTAGATCGAATTATCATTCTTCCCTTCTTCATTTTTCTTTGATTTAAAATACTTATCTTGGTTATCACATCCAATAAACCATATTTATTTTGGTCATCGCATCCAATAAACCACAGCTATCTTGGTTATCGCATCCTTCTTCAAACAACTTTCGCTCCCATCTCTTTCTTTGGCTAAAATTTGCAGATCATCTCTAGTGTCTACCTTTTCCTTTTTCTACTAAAGACTTATGGTTTTTCAAGAAACTTTTGCAACATGTGGAGGTTGATTCAAGCAAATTAAACCTTTTAGGAGAGTTGTGGCAACTATTTTACAACCATGTATGTTTAATGCATATATCAACACTTTTTCATGTTAGTTTTTTAGCAACTGTTTCAAATAAGTTTTTTCGTACTCCAACTAATTTCATCTTCAAAATATTAATTAATTAGCTCTTCTTCATTTTATCTTTGCTAACATTTTTTGGTGTTGCCATAAACTCATGTGAGCATTCATGGAGCGAACCTCTAGGTGACCTTTACCAAATCTCTTCTATAGTCGTATATGGTGAACACCTGCACCAACCTCCATTTAGGCAAGTTTCATAACCAATTTTTCAAATATCTTTCAAGTCTTCCTATACTTTTCATCTTCAGAATTTAAGTTAATTAGCTCTTCCTCGCTTTATCTTTTCTTAGGCTTTTTGTTTGTTCCCTAAACTTAGGCGACGACTCCATTCTTTCTTTCCATATATAACATGCACCCCACTCCAATTTTCAAGTTGTATTTTGGAGACTCTATTGTGGAGTTCCCATCAACCCTTACTTTCTCTTCTCTCATTTTGGTAGTTTTCTCTTTGGTCCCCTTGTGAATGTCTAAATCCCTCTAGGTTGTCCCTCTTGGGTAGGGCATGAGTTGATGTAACTTCTTATTGGATCGAATTAGGCACTCCATTCATTAATCTCATTCCTAGTGAAAGCCTCACTCTAAGTCGTTGTCTCGAGTAGAGTCCAACTTGAGTTTACATGCTCCTAAATTGAATAAGTCATTATTCTCTTCTTACATTTCTTTGCTTTAAAATACTTATATTGGTTATCACATCCCTTAGACCGCAGCTATGGGGTCGATCACTCAACCACTCTTCCTTTCTCTTCTCTCATTTAGTTAGCCTCCTCTTTGGTCGTCGTGTCAATACTCGAACCCCTCTAGGTCGTACCTCTTGGGTAGGGCATGAGTCGTCATAACTTCTTCTTGGATCGCATTAGTCATGCTTTGTTTATTCTCATTCCTAGTGAATGTCTCACTTTAGGTCATTTTCTCAAGTAGGGCCCGAGTCGAGTTGACATGTTCCAAGATCGAATGAGTCATTCTTCTCTTCTTCAATTTCTTTGCTTTAAAATCCTTATCTTGGTTATCGCATCTCCTAGACTACATCTCTGGGGACTATCACTCAACAACTCCTCGCTCTCATCTCTTTCTTTGGCTAAATTTTCCATATCATCTCTAGTGTCCACCATTTTCATTTTGTAGTGAAGACTTGTGGTTTTTCAAGAAACTTTTGCAACATGTGCAGGTTCATTGAAGCAAAGTAGAACTTCTAAGAGACTTATGGCAACTATTCTACAACCATGTATGTTTAACGCCTATCAACACTTTTTTAAGTTAGTTTCTTAGCAACTATTTCAAATAAGTATCTTAGTCTTCCCACTCTTTTCATATTCAAAATGTAAGTTAATTAGCTCTTATTCGTTCTATCTCTGCTAATGTTATTTTGTGTTGTTGTAAACACATATGAGCATTCTCAAAGTGTTCTTAGGAAGCGGGAGCAAGAGCGATGGAAGCGGACGGGAGCATTCTCATACAAAACAAATCTTGTGATTACCATCATTTTCATACCTCAATGGGTTCCAACATCGTTAGCAAATGTATGTAACTCTACTGTGGAGCTCCCATCAACCCTTACTTTCTCTTCTCTCATTTTGGTAGCTTCCTCTTTGTTCATCGTGGCAATGCTTGAATCCCTCAAGGTCGTACCTCTTGGGTAGGGAATGAGTCGACGTAACTTCTTTTTGGATCGAATTAGTCATTGGTTTTTTTAATCCCACTCCTAGTGAATGCCTCACTCTAGGTTGTGGTCTCAAGTAGGGCCCGACTCGAGTTGACATGTTCCTAGATCAAGTCAATCATTCTTCCTATCTTCCATTTCTTTGCTTTAAAATACGTATCTTAGTTATCACCTCACGTAGACTGCAACTATGAGGATGATCACTCAACAACTCCTCGCTCCCATATATTTGTTTGGCTGAAATTTCCATATCATATCTAGTGTCCAGCTTTTTCTTTTTGTAGTGACCATCTTTAAAAATGTAGAAACCTTCACAAGAAACTTAATTACCTATTGTTTAGTTGGCTTCCTAAAATTCAAAAGGAGGCACTAGTTAACAAAGCTTTTCAAATTTTGATTATATCGATCATTGCAGATACAAATGATAGGAATTTGCTTATTTTAATGCTAGCTATAAGATCTGACACTCCTCCCTTGTCTCCTCCAGACATGGCATCAACCTCATCCATAATTAAAATAGACTTCCCATGCTTTGACCTATTTAGAAAAATTACAATACATAGATGTAAAAACAAGAACAGTCAGAGTATATGTTTTTTGTTTCCACAGCTAAATCTGATAAAAGAAGCTAAAATTACCCATCCATGAAACTGCCTCTACTCAGAGAGAGATTCATTGATGACCATCTCTTTGATTGAATTTGGTGTGCTCCCAACCATGCCTCTCTATATCTTAGAATTAGCCTTCCCACGACTATCACTAGCATTTACCTGTGTGATCATAGCATATTACTACTTACAAAAGGTCACCCTTCACTCTTACCGTAAGTTGTACATGCAATACTGATGTAAAAGATTTAAATTGAATAAGACATACAAAGCATATTACCTCAATTGTTTTGAAACCAACCATCCGACTTATCAAACTTCTTAATGTTTCCTTTCCAATACTTGGTGCCCCACTTAGTAAAACAACGTTTTTTGAGGCGTTACTACTAGCACTCCCACCAGCTTGTTTTTTGCCTTTACCTTCTTTATCCTCAGTATGTAGATACTGCTCATCCCAGTGTGCCAACCAATCATATATATTTTTCACCTGTACATTTTCATCAATTGTAAGCTAAATATTTTTTATATATTTGAATTTGAACCTCCAACTACAATAGATCCAATAGTTACAAAACTAAATAGATTGTTAGGATTATTAATCCTCCCTTGTCCAATTTGGTCATTATGTCTAAATCAGGAGTCCTTTTAGTCTATTTTTAGTCATTAGCACCATTGGGTCCACTTGACCTAATTGGTGCACATGCACCAGTTACTAAAGTGTGGGGAACACTAATTGAGGCCAACTTCCACTGATTGCACTTGCATGCATCAGTTTACGAGCCTCTTAGATCAATCCCTACAAATTAGGAGCCATTGGGAGTGTTGATACCAACCTCCATCAGTTGAATTCAGTTGGTGGCTAGTCAAGCTCAGTTAGGAGTCAGTTACATTCAGTTCTAGTTCCCTACACTCAGTTCTATTCAGTTAGTGCTAGGATTGCATGGTTGCATGCAGGTGAGGCGTATTTACTCACCTACCTCAGTCTGTTAGACTAGTCAACACCGAATTAGACACTTGAGTTTGGATTTTGAACTCCGATAATGATGTAGACAAGGTCAATTAACCATTCAGTCAACTAGAGTCTAATCAATTCAAATTTCCTCGCATGGATTCAAATTGCATGTGGTTATTTAGCCATTGTACTTCATTGTAATTATTATCTAATTACTTTTTATTAATGAAAGCATTCACATTTGCAAGCCATTTTTGCACTGTTTCATTCTTCAATTGCTGAGTAAATTGTGTGATCTATTTTTTGAGTTGTGTGTTGATCCATGGATCTATGTGCTCAATTTAATACACACAACACAATAATACAAGTTGGACTCTAAATGTTAATGATACATCAAGAATCATACATACAATGGATTGATTCCAAATAATATCATCAAGAGTCTTTGGTCGATACTTCTTTGTCCACATCAATGTATCTCCCTTACTAATTTTTATATTTTTCTTGTGAGACACTTCTAACTACACACCCTTACTCCCTCCTTTCCCACCATAAGCCTTGCCAATTTGACCTTGATTGGCTGCAAAAAAACAATGTCAGCCATCCATAAAAACAAACAAACGAAAGTAATACATAAATGACAAACAGTGAGGTCAAACATAGTGGAAAGAAACAAAATAGCACCGATATGGTGTGAAGTCACTTGATTATTTCAATCTGAATGTTGCTTATTTTCTCAACTATAATACGATAGAATATGATATTAAATGTTAAGTACCCTGGGATAAAATTTTGAGATGCTGAATATTATATTAAATCAGGCTACAAAGACCTTTCACAAAAGCATACCTTGCGGTTTCCAACTGTAATATTCCATATAAGGGATTATGCCTATTACATGTGTTATGCCCACTAGAATATGCGAATGAAGGGATTTTTCCTGTGGTATGTGTTTTCTTTTCCTACCACTATAATATACCTTCTTACTACTACTGTGATTTTATATGGCCAGGTTTAAGTTCTCATGTAATACTGAATCAATTTGACTGTTTATTCTTTCATGGTTTAACCCATGTTTCATGCAATTTACATATAACAGGCACATATACAATGTTGACATGAATCTGATATTAATATTCTAACTACATGCAATGGAGCATCACACGATCATCTAAGAAATATATTACTAAATCTGAACTAGGAAAACATGAAATACATGCCTGTCAACTCCTTATAGCAGATCTGTCATATAATGATACTCACACGCCTAATACTACGCTGATATAGCTTGCCAAACAAAGGTGCTTTGCTACCCCAGATGACTGATGCTAAACAGAGATGAACTACTCCCTTGTGAAAGGTATCTTCTCTTTATAATTTGATCCCTATCCTTTCAATGCATGGGCGACTTATTACAGTCTCACAATTCTATTAAGGCCAGATCTCATATATATGGTTGTCCCAAGGAGAATACAACCTTTGCAATTCTTGGCAACCTCTATGATTGGTTACACATCCCTTAGGAAGGTTATCGTTGGCATGAATGGCCTCTTGCTTCTAGAGAGTGCTCACAATCTTGCTTAAGAGAGGATGTTGCCTCGATAATGATCACAATCTTGTGAGAGAAAAGTATTGATTCTTCCCAATATTGTAGAGTCAACTAGATCACACTTACAGGTTGAATTGTAGAGAATATAACTGCTGAAGATGAAGAAGATGCCCAGCTTGAAGAATATAAGCTCAGATGCACTGATCATGCCCCACTTGGTGTATGCAGCCTTCCTGAATGTAAACATGCTCTTCCTCTTAATTCGAGGCTCCTCCCTGAGTGAGCCTTCCTTAATGGTATGCCTGTAGGTAGATGTCATGCCTCTCCCAAATAATAGTATCTCCTCCTTTGTTTATTGCTGCCAATGGAATAGGGCACTACCCTTCAATGAAATTCCCTCCTCTTAGGTGGAAAACCAATACTTAGATGCCCACAATTTCCATATAGATCCACGCAACAGTTAGGGTAAGATCATTGTTGTTCCAATGCACAAATCCACCCCTCCTCACTAGCAAAGATGCCAACGACTTTAATGAGACCACTCCTCAATTGGCGAAGAGTTCACTTCCCCAAAAGTTGATGAATATACTCTGACTCGGATAAGTAAATCGCTGCCCCAAACAATGACCACAATGTTACAAGAAAGATTGTTGCCCAAGACTTGGTGTGCCCTTGTTGATCAACTCTTCATAATAGATTCATAATAATTCCGCTACTAATAATCTTGATCTCTACCCCAATTGTTCCAATCTTTCTTCTCTTGAAGAAGGGTGATAGATCGGGATGATCTACCTTCTTGAATTGACTAGGGTGGATAAATTTTGCCACCGAACCCAATGGTGGCTAAGGAATTCACCCTCAATCATAAATAGCTCTCAAAGCTCTCAAAACCAAACCTTAATAATGAATAATAACAATGGATGAATAAGGATTCAATTTTCCTTCTTTTATAGAGTTGATATTGCATGAACTTGCTTTTGCATGCATACAACTTAAATGACACATGTCACCTGCTAATTGAGTTATGGCCCGCATGTCAGTTGATAATTGCTCTGGTGTCCCTCTTTTATTTATTGATGACTTTATATCACTTCTTATGTTGCTCTTTTATCCCATGTAGCATCAGTCATTAGTTAACTCCATGTTTGTGAAAATGAGACATTATAGTCCTCCCTCACCAAAGAATGTTTGTCCTCAAGCAATGCCAACGCAACTCCACCATCAATTAAACTGAACCAACTAAATCCAAGGATGATCCTAGGGTCCAAACTTATCTAAAAGATCTGTAGCGCCCTCTAATTAAAAGCACTGCCATGCACGGTACTATCACAAGATATCTCATGGAAGCCTCTTGTAAGTAGAGTAATCAGCCAAAGTGTAAACTCAGTCAACTCCTCAAAGAATCGCTCTACTAATCTCTCAATCCCCTACACCTAGAAATGAATATTGATCCTCTCACCTCTAGCAACCCCTAGTACTATTGTACTGTTAATCACTGTAATTATGGGATTCCAGGTTAGTCTCATAAAGGAACCACCACATTGACGTTGCACCACTCGAATACAATAGAAATCAACTCTCTGTAATACCCTGTAAAGCAATCTATCAATCATGCAAATCCTTGTCGGATATCACTTTCCCTCAAGCAAACCACACTTGTATACCAACCATCTGCCATCTATGCTTGTCTCCACTATCATATGCATCTATATGCTTGCACAAATACTCAAATCTCATATGATTCTAAGAAGGCATCGTCGTTCTTCTTCTGCCTCAATACCAGATACACCATTGCAAAAGAATCTTCGTCGTGCAATTCCTAAGCCTGTGGTGTATCAATTCCTTCCTTTTCCCCCATGGTCTGCTCCATCACATTGTTAAGCTCTGACATATGATGAAAATTCCCCCCTGGATGCCAATTCCAACTTAGGCATCTTTCTTCCCAAATGTCCAAGGGTTCCTACTGCACTACAGCCTTGGATAGGAGTGTCTTCCCAAGAATCACACACTTAATAGGACACCAACTCTTAATCTCTCTTCAATCCAACCCTTGAAAAGGACTTTGTACATAAGCACTATCACAAGGAACTATCCCACTCGGCTAACATTGCGCTCTTCTAATTTCAATTGGAATGCTTATATATTGCCACCCAATCTCTTGATCTTGGCCAACCTGTAAAAACCATCTGATAGACTTCACTCCTACCTCATACAAAAATTCCTCTCCATTATGTGAATGTGGACTCAAATTACTGCCAGCCTTGCCTATGTATTACTAAAGAGGACTGCTCTGAAATGCAATTCAATACTCGAAAGCTTGGCAGCTAACTCAGTACATACAATTCGAAGAATTGTAATTTCAACATCTCGTTGTAATATGGTGTCCCAGAGTACCTTGGTCCTCTCGTTCATTGCTAGAATGCTTTCTTTAAACATTCAATCTTCTTTTGTTGACTATCATCTGGGAGCTATGTCTCATGCCTATATAAACTCTCCCTAACCTCCATGTGTGACTACCCATTGTCTCGACTGGTGTGCTCACTACTCTATACCTCATGTATCTCCCCTGTCGTAATTGTTTGGACTCCTGCTATAGATGATGAAGAGTGTACCAACTCCAAATCACCACACGGCCTATCCACAATCTGACTATCAGATGTGATGGTGTCGCTAGATTCACAAGATAGCTCTAATGCTACCTCCTCATACACATCCTCATCATGTATTTTCAACTCCATAATAATCTCATCATCAACCTGTACTTCATGCTCATCTTTCTCCACTCCCCCAACTATGCTTTTAAGGAGATCCTCATCCAAATCCTTGGGTCGGCTCCCAAACTTGATGGTGTGATGGTCTTGAAAGGACAATGCTTCGCATACCTCATCACCCAAGGCTAGATATTCTTGATATCAAGGCAAGTGTTGAAATGTTGCTAACCTCTGCAAATTTTTAAGCGAAGATCCTGCTCATTGTCCTCATGTTCTCACAGTCTAATAAGAACCCTGTGCTTCGGCATGTATTTCACCAAAATCACTGGCATGCACTACTGTGTACTCACATGCATCAACATGCTCTAAGACCACTATAATATTCCATACAAGAGATTCTGCATATCGCATGTGCCCATTGTAATATGCCAATCAAGGGATTATGCTTGTCGTATGTGTTTCCTTTTCCTACCACTATAATATACCATCTTACTACTAGTGTGCTTTTATATGGCCAGGTTTAAGTTCTCATGTAATACTGAATCAATTTGGTTGTTTATTCTTTCATGGTTTAACCAAGATTTCATGCAATTTACATATAACATGCACATATAAAATGTTGACATGAATCTGATATTAATATCGTAAATACAAGCAATGAAGCATCACACGATCAGCTAAGAAATTACTAAATATGAACTAGAAAAACATGAAATACATGCCTGTCAACTCTTGATAGCAAATCTGTCATATAATGATACTCCCACGCCTGATACTACGCTGATATAGCTTTCCAAACAAAGATGTGTTGCTTCCCCAACTGACTGCTACTAAACAGAGATGAACTGTGTCCTTGGGGAAGGTCTCTTCTCTTTACAATTTGATCCTTGTTCCTTCAATGCATGGGTGTCTTAATATAATCTCACAATTCTATTCAGGTCAGATATCATATATATGGTTGCCCAAGGAGAATAGGACCTCTGCAATTCTTGGCAACCTCTATGATCGGTCACACATCCCTTAGGAAGATTATCGCTAGCATGAATGGCCTCATGCCCATATAAACTCTCCCTAACCTCCATGTGTGACTGTCCATTGTCTCGAATGATGTGCTCACTACTCTATACCCCTGAAAAGGACCTTGTACATAAGCATTATCACAAGGAACCATCCCACTAGGATAACACTGCATTCTTCTAATATCAATTGGAATGCTTATATATTGCCACCCAATCCCTCGATCTTAGCCAACCTGTAAAAACCATCTGATAGATTTAACTCCTACCTCATACCAAACTTGCTCTCCATTATGCGAATGTGGACTCAAAGTACAGCAAGCCTTGTCTATGTATTACTAAAGAGGACTGCTCTGAAATGCAATAGTATGTTTCTTTTGCTGCCCCATCAAGGAATCTAACTGCACTTCAATACTCGAAAGCTTGGCAGCTAACTCAGTAGATACAACTCAAAGAATTGTAAGCTCAACATCTCGTTGTAATATGGTGTCCCAGAGTATCTTGGTCCTCTCTTTCATTGCTAGAATTCTTTCTTTAAGACGTTCAATCTTCTTTTGCTGACTATCATCTGGGAGCTATGTCTCATGCCTATATAAACTCTCCCTAACCTCCATGTGTGACTACCCATTGTCTCAAATGATGTGCTCTCTACTTTATACCTCATGTATCTCCCCTGTCGCAATTGTCTGGACTCCTGCTATAGATGATGAAGAGTGTACCAACTCCAACTCACCACATGACCTATCCACAAATCTGACTATCAATGTGCTGGTTTCGCTAGACTCACAAGATAGCTCTAATGCTAACTCCTCATGCACATCCTCATCATGTATTGTCAACTCCATAACAAGCTCACCATCAACCTGTACTTCATGCTCATCTTTCTCTACTCCCCCAACTATGCTTTTAAGGAGATCCTCATCCAAATCCTTGGGTCGGCTCCCAAACTTGATGGTGTAATAGTCTTGAAAGGACAATGCCTCACATCCCTCATCACCCAATGCTAGATATTCTTGATATCAAGGCAAGTGTTGAAATGTTGCTAACCTCTACAAATTTTTAAGCGAAGATCCTTCTCATTGTCCTTTTGTTCTCACAGGCTAATAAGAAACATGTGCTTCATCATGTATTTCACCAAAATCACTGACATGCACTAATGTGTACTCAAATGCACTAGCATGCATCAACATGCACCTTTATTCAATCTGCTATGTGCCACATTTGGCGAGGATCATGCTCTGATACCACTGTAATATTCCATACAAGAGATTCTCCATATTGCATGTGCCCACTATAATATGCCAATAAGGGATTCTTCCTGTCGTATGTGCTTTCTTTTCCTACCACTATAATATACCTTCTTACTACTAGTATGCTTTTATATGGCCAGGTTTAAGTTCTCATGTAATACTGAATCAATTTGGTTGTTTATTCTTTCATGGTTTAACCAAGGTTTCATGCAATTTACATATAGCAGGCACATATACAATGCTGACATGAATCTGATATTAATATCATATCTACAAGCAATGGAGCATCACACGATCAGCTGAGAAATATATTACTAAATCTAAACTAGAAAAACATGAAATACATGCCTATCAACTCTTGATAGCAGATCTGTCATATAATGATACTCCCACGCCTGATAGTATGCTGACAAAGATGTGTTGCTGCCCCAACTGACTGCTGCTAAACAGAGATGAACTATGTCCTTGGGGAAGGTCTCTTCTCTTTACAATTTGATCCATGTCCTTTCAATGCATGGGTGTCTTAATATAATCTCACAATTCTATTAAGGTCAGATCTGATATATATGGTTGTCCCAAGAAGAATACGACCTCTGCAATTCTTGGCAACCTCTATGATTGGTCACACATCCCTTAGGAAGGTTATCACTAGCATGAATGGCCTCTTGCTTCTAAAGAGTGTTCACGATCTTGATTAAGAGAGGGCATTGCCCCGATAATGATCAAAATCTTGTGAGAGAAAAGTAGTGATTCTTCCCAAGATTGTACAGTCAACTAGATCATTTTTGTCATATTGCTAGTCTGGGCATCACTTTGCACTATCTCCACCCATTCGACCCATTCATACTAGATCCTTACCCTGACTTGGACTGAGATGTGTAATCTAGAGGACTTACCCCGTTGACCCATATGTATGTTGGATCCCATGTTACTTGTGTCTCAACTATGGAGTGTGTGGGAGTGTAGCTTCAACTATGGATCTACAACATATCAGTTGCCCCTGTTATTGTAGTGGCAACTAGAGTTGTGCTTTCCACCGGGTGTCATCCCATTAGTCCTCAAAGCAAGTAATACTGCCATCACTACGTGCATCATGTTGTATCCAAAGAAAGTAAAGTGCAAGCCAAAAAGGCTAAAAGTTGAAAATCAAGCCAAAAGGATAATGAAAGTTAAATGGCCAAGCAAATGGAAAACAAATGGCAACTGCTTGGCCACCCACATAAGTGAAATAAATGTAATGATTATTCATGATGGAGCCTAAGGGTTGGGACATGATATGGAGTAAGGGGCAGCTAATTCTATGTGTCCCCTTGAATCTCACAACATTACGATCACCTATGAACTCATCACATGGGTTCTAGAAAAGATCCTCATGGAGCTTGAAGTAAGCTTGGATGTGAGTTGTAGATTACTTATTGGAGTCTAGTGGTGCTTACCTAAGCACTTTATCCCATTTGTGAGACTTTGGCATCCCTTATTGTTCTCCAGCATGCTTATGTCATTGTGGCCCATGTATTCCCCTGCTTGTCCAAAGGATCTCAATATCAAAGTACAAGTCGTACCCTCTACCTTAAGCATGTTTGACCACCTCACCCATGGCTAGAAAGATGACCAAGACTATAAGTGTGCATACATTGGAGGCTTCTTCAAAAGCTAACAAGTTTGTTCTAACTTAAGCCTAGTTTATTTTGTACTTCATGATGGGTCACTATAGCATGTTGCTTATTGTTATAGTTATCCTACTAATATAAATAAGGGAGGATCTTGGCATCCTTTTATGCTTTCAGGTCTTTACAGCTTCAGTTTTGTCATTATTTGACCAGTGTGACTTGGTCAAACTAGTTTGACCAAGCCAAAAATAGGGTCCTTAGAATTTTGGATCCAGACATGCATTTTTTGTTTTTAGCATCCACACGGATCCCATACATAATTCCATGCTTCAGGTTTCCATGATGCAGCCTAATCGGTGAGATTTTTATTTCTTATTAGTTAGTTACCAGGATCATATTTTTATTAGTTTCACATGGATTGAGCCACGTGGAGAATATATGATAGATTTTGGTGGTTCTTGTGATTACCATTAATGGATTTGGGGTCTACAAATTCATTGGCACAGTTGGTTTGGGCATTCGGGAAATGGAACTAGATAATCTTGGCAAATTACAGCTTCGTCTGAAGCGACAAAATCATTTCTTGAGGAAATAACCAGCACAAATAAGTCAGATTACAATACTCCATGAATAATAAAATATATGATTGATAAGATAAGAGTGATATTACAATGAGAATGTTGCTTGTATAAATACCCATGATGGGTGCCTTTTCGTAATGAGGCATAACCTTTCATCAAGGCTTATCTTCATTAAGTATTAGTTTATTTAATTATTAATGTTTATTTATTATATATTGTGTTCATTACATTTCCTATCCCTTAGAATTGCTTTGTCCTCAAAGCATAATTACGAAAGAATTTATCCCGTGTTCTTGCTCGTAACGCTTTGTCGTGACATTGTGTGTTGGTAGTCGTAACACTTGACGAAATGAGACAATACATTCTTTTAAACATTGTGTGGAAATGTTGTGTCATTTGTGAAGTTGTCCATACAATATTTACTTTTAATGGAATTGTTTGTTGATTGATTGTCTGGAGTTGTCAATTTGGTCTTTGCTCTTTGTAGGAATAATATTGGTAATTTTCTTCATGTCCTTGTCATCGATCATAACAACTCTAGTGATTTGGATGGCGATACAGTACTCGAGTTGCTTGTGAAGTGTTTTTAGGAACTTCAACTTCTGGTGCCTTCAACAATTTTTGTGATTGTTTTTCAGAACCAATTTTTGTTGATGCTTGTAGAGATGTGACAATACGATTGTTCTTCTATATTTGAGCATTGACAAGCTTCGTATTGCTTCCCTTTTCTGATGTTTTAATTTGAGTATTTGATGACTTTTCTATTGGATCATTCATCCTTTCCTTGTCGATAATTGATCCCTTGCAACCTAGCTTTTCTTGTAAAGATTTATTCTCCTTCTTTAGCTTCTTAACTTGTATAAGCATGTCCTGATTAAGTTTCCTCAAGTGTAAGAGTTCTTCCTTATAGTTTGACTTGACGACGTCATATCAATTGTCTTGATTTTTGTGCTTTCTTTCTTTTAAGCTTCTCAATTACTCTAGCAGTTCTTGATTAACCCTTTTTAAGGAAGAGCTTTTCTTCGTTCTTGCTTGATAATTGTTTCTGAACATCTCGATTATCCTCTTCTAACTTTTGATTGCATTGAACTTTATCCTTTGCCTTCTTGATTTGCAGAAGTAATCTATGATTATAATCTCTTAAACGATAGATCTCTTCTTCTTTATTTGCAATAACCTTATCGAATCCTTTTTGTATTGTCTGTGTTGATTTCTCATTTCTCTACGACATCACCTTTAATATTTCTTTGAATTCTTCATATGACGTCACTTCTAATTCTGACTTCATGATAATGTCTTGTAATGTGATTTTCTTCTTTTTGTAGGGAAATATCATAAACTTATTTTCAGCTTTTAAGATAAAAGTCCCCAATGTTTCTATCCACGGTAATCTGAAAATTAGGTCACCGTCACTACTCCACAAGGATCTAGCTATAAATTGTGAGACGTCAGTATAATCTCCAATGTTCAGTTGTAAATTTATTATTTCATATTATTTATTATTCCAAAAGTCCAACCTTTCACCTATATTTGACTCTAGAATTGCAAACTTGTTAGCAAATTCAACACTAATATAATTATTGCGTTCGAGGGGAGAAATAGAGATAGTAATGTCTTTCCCTCTAATTTTTTTTTTATTTGAAATAATATTGTTACATAAATTCTTGAAGTGTTAGGGAATCATCCATTCTCTTCATTAATCTCCATTTTATTTTTGTCAATTTTTCGTCAAAAAAGTATACTTTCTCCGTTATGATTTTAATATCCCTTTTATATAAATATCTTTGTCCACTTTATACTTTTTTCTTGATAGACTCCTCTTTTTTTTAGTATTATTTTTATATCACTTTTTTCCACAAAATATTTGAAAATAACTTTATAATTATTTTTTATTGATATTTAAAAAATATTATATGATGAACGTGACCCAAGTGAACACCTTTATAAAATGTGAACCTTATATCACCAATTTTTTTTTAAACGTGTTAGGTGTTTTAACCTTAATATGAATCGCAACTCACACCTTTTAACCTTTCAATGAATCAACGGAAATTGCTCCTATTTTAACCCTTTAATAAATCAACGCTTCTTGTGTCAATTCAAGTATCGACGGTTGCAATGGAGAATGATGTGAGTAATTACAGCGACGGCGGTATACATGTGCTTTATCTCGTGCTTGCAGCTACTGCCCCTTGGTTGCCACGATTTCTAAGGACTTTTTTATATATATTTTTTTTCGAAATCAGAATTAGCTCTGGTACCATTGAAATGAGAAAATCATTTCAGTAGGAAATAACCAGCACAAATAAGCCAGATTACAGTACTCCATGAATAATAAAATATATGGTTGATAAGATAAGAGTAAAATTACAATGAGAATGTTGCTTGTATAAATACCCATGTTGGGTGTCTTTTCGTAAAGAGGCATAACCTTTCATCAAGGTGTATCTTCATTAAGTATTAGTTTATTTAATTATTAATATTTATTAATGTGTATTTATTATATATTTTGTTCATTACATCATCCATATACACCAGCAAGAATTCAAATGATTAAGTGACCATTGACTTAGTAAATATTATCAAAGTGGCAAATGTGGGGCAGTGTGACTTGGAGTATTGTTATGACATAATACTATAGTTTTGAGCTTGTATTACAACATCGTTGAGGGAGATGGGCCCACCCATCTATCTTTCTCCTTGGGGGGACGCACTTGCTCCATGGGGGGCACATTAGTGGGATGCCTTTGTTATGTTCCATTGATACACTTCATATCTATTGTAAAGAGGGCACGTTAGGGAGACTTTAGCCCCTAGGCGACCCCCTCATCACATCATCAGATTATATTTGTACCTTGTACTTTCTTAAAGAGGGCGCACCCATGAGAGCAACCCCCTTCTCTTGCTCATGATGTGTTTGTCTGACACCCTTTTAGCCGCTAATTTGACTTGATGAGATTAGATCCTAGACATTGATTATTTTGGGCTAGGGATTTGAGAGCATCTCTCTATTTAAGAGAGTGTTGGCTCATTGTAATGGACTTTCAACTCTAAGACTGAATACAAGAGAGAATTTGATTTTGCCTCTACATATCTATCATTTGTGTAATTACACCTTAACTTTACTCTAGTGTTTGTTCTCCATGATTGGCATCATTTCGTAGTGTTTTTGTAGGCATAAACAAGTCGATTTAAGTAGGCTTATTTGGGAAGAAAATGCCCTTCTTGTCTTAGTTTCGAGTTGGAAAAAATGGGAGTGATTTCACTCATGGAGAAAGGCATTGCTCAGTGAGGCAGTCAAGGTCACATCTAATCATCCGAAAATCCTTGATTTATCATTTATCTATTCTTCTCATTATTCTCTCTTTCCATTTGTCACTTCACATTTACAAAACACTTAAAACCCCCAAATTTCATATCTAAATTTCCAACCGTTAAATCCTTTAGATAATGAAAACCCAAGTTGGAAATACCATTTAAACCCTAGATACAAAATTTGAAATCATTCCAACTCCTTTTACCCTCGCCGGGAACTAGCCTCACCTAGAGGGAAATCGCCCTCCTTAGGGATTTCCACATTTTTTGTTATTGACTTGGGTATGCTTGTTCTTGGTTCTAATTTGATTATCCATCTTTGAACTTGCATTTTAAATGCTAGATTTTGTTCATTTTGTTATCTCGTGGATCTATTTGCTTGCTAGCAAATCTCCCCTTAGCCACAGATTGGCCATTTTATCTAGCACCACACTCATCCTAGATTTAGTTAACTAGAACGCTACTATCGGGATAATATTTATTTGGTTGAGTATTTATGTTCTTATTAAGCCTTCTCAGCGTATATCTTAAAGCATCGTATCTTATTATCCATCTTCATTGATCTAGGGTGTGACTATCAATACCACTCTGCTTCTAGCCATTTCATATCTTGTACGCTTGTGTGTCTTGGTTTTGCACAAGTTAGCCATCTCTGGTTAGCTAGGGTCTCCCCATTGGCTTAGCTTCGACTTTGCCTAAAGCGAAGAGAACCTCTTTCGGTGTGACACTTACACAACTTGCAAGGGTTGAGGCACTCCAAGGTCACTTAATCTAGCTACCTGCCCTTTGAGGATTCTAGGAAGCTACAACTTTTGTGATAACAGGACAAGTCGTCCCAGTTAAAAGTGAAATTGACCTAGTCAATAAGGTCAAGTCCGCCCAGTAAGGAAAAGTTACTTTTCTAGTATAAATAGAAGTGAAGTAGACTCATTTGTAACACACCAATTCACTTGAGCAAGGAGACATAGTCAAGGGTTCAAGAGACATCAAGTAGACAATCTTTTGGGGTTGACCATCTTTCTCTCTCTACTTCATTCTTAGAAGGGCTCAAAGCTTATTATGTATCTTTCTTGTATAACATTATTTTGTTTATGTAACTAGTGTTGGGCACTAGGTTTGACATTGTATCTTGTCGAAGAATCTTATCTAGAGAAGTTTGTTCGGTTTTTCCCGTGAGAGGGTTTTCCCAGGGTAAAAAATGTGTCTATTGTGAATGTGTTTCTTTCAGTGATCCTTATATGCATGCAGTTTATGTTTAGGTGATAGAAAAGTGTTAAAAAGTTAAAAAGATCTAACTGCTAAGAAAAAGCAACACAAACAATCTCATAAAGAAAACTTATCACAAAAACCTTAAAACTCAAATAGAGCAATTTACTTGATCAAAGCCCCTCATAAAAATCAAAAGCAATCACTTAAAGCGAGCAATTTATCTTTAATAGTAATCGTCATCACTTCTTTTTTTTCAAAAGAAAAAATACCAGTCTTTGTTATTCAATTGAATCAAAAGACATCTTTTACATAGCACCGAGGACTGAGCACTCAACATTCAGCAATCAGCAAAGACAACAGTCAGAAGACTGAGCAAGCAGCAGTCAGTAAAGACAACAGTCAGATCATTACAACAATAACAGAAATGATCAAAAAACATACTGCAACAGCCAAGATAGTAGGACTAAAGTCTGATCATGGCAGACTTTACTCATCATTCCCGTATTGAACAAGTCAAAAAAATCATAGAAATCGAAGGTGATCATCAACCAAATATTCAGGAGCACAACCTACTAGCAGAGAGGACTCTGATCAGGATAGAAACATATAGAAGCACCACTAAAAATTGATGGCAACTGAAAGCTAAAGAAACTTAGCATTAAAATAGGACAAAATGTCCTTCATTGATGACCTTGCCATCCAAAAATTCTGAGAAAAAACCATGACCCAAATCCAAATTCATAGCCTTCTTTGAGAGTCCATCTGCTAAAGAGTTATGCTCTCGGAAAATGTGCTTGAAAATCACCTGAGGAGCCAAAAGAAGCAATTTTCTAATATCATTGCACCAGTGCATCAGTGTGGGAACATCAAGTGTTGACGATCGATTAAGCCAAGAAATAATAACCAGAGAGTCTCCAAATATCAACTGGATTGGAATACCCATCTTCTGACTTAAGCAGAGAATAGCCCAAGCAGCCAATAGTTCAGCTCTTGTATTAGTACCAGCACCACAACCAATGGAAAAACAGAAATAATGTTGATCATTTAGATACAGAACACATCCCGAACCACATAAATTTGCTGCAAATGCCCCATCAAAAAAGCCACAAGGAAAGGTCAGAGCAGGTTTGGAACCAACATCCCGGATTTTCAGAGATTTTGTAGGAGCAGGATAAGTGTTTAGCAGACCTTCTATTTTGATGAATAAGGCTGGAAGAGCAGGTTTCCAATTTTCAAAGATACACTTGTTACGGAGGTTCCAAATAATCCATAAGATGAAGAAAGGCAGATATCTATAGGCAGCCTTGCTAGAGGGGGAGTTAAATGACTGGGTCAATAGGGAGTAGACCAAGTCATGGGTGGGGAAGACAACACCGAATTTATCAGCAAAATAAGAGAAAGTTCTCAAACTGGTGGGACAATATAAAAAGAGATGGGGGATATCTTCCGAATTGCTTCCACATAATATGCATTTACTTGGCCCCTGAAAACCTTTTCTCTGCAATTGGTCCCAGGTTAAAATATGCCCTTTAATCACAAGCCAAGTAAAGCAGATGATTTTCATAGGGATACGTTGATGCCAAAGGAATTCCAGCGAGAGATCTGGAGACTCCAAACAGCTAGAAGAGATGCTGTCATATCCTTTAGCACCCGATAAGGAGCCTACAAAATTTGAAAGAGACCAGAGAAGAGTATCATTTAGATCTGATAAAAAAATTCTTCCATATTCCAAACCCCGAATGTATCTTTCCCAAAGTAATTTCCAATCGTTACAAAGGTCTAAATCAGCAGCAGTATACCAGTAAGAAGAAGCTGAAGAGGTAAGATTTCTTGCCTGATTTAATGTAACAATACCAAAATCTTCCAAATACTCCCGTAAACCAACTGGCAGAATGAAATCTGTGCCAAAACCTACCATGGGATCAACACCAACCGAATTAAAGATCCATTTCCAACATTCCAAATCAGACCTTTTCCTAGCCACGACAAAGTTTCAACAAACCCTCTCCATAAAATAGAGGCATTTTGCACAACAAATCTTTTTTCTCTTAACCAGATATGGACGGGTCTATTCTTCAGGTATTTGACTGAGATGAGCTTATTCCAAATGCCATAATTATTTAGTACCAGCCAGAAACTTTTCAATCTTAAAGCAAGGATGAAACTGGGCAGATGTTTGATCCCCCAACCTCCTTGAGAAATCGACCGGGCCAGCTCTTTCCAATTCATGAGGTGAAATTTTGATTTGTTTGTTGAGGAGCCCCAGAGGAAGGAGAAGATAATTTTTCTTAGCCTGTCAATAATGCTCGCCGGAATAGGAAAGAGGGAAAACCAGTAAACTGGGATACTCGTGAGGACTAATCGAATGAGAACAAGACGACCTCCTAAAGACAGCATGCGATTGGTCCAATGGGATATCCTTTTTTCAAATCTATCAACGAGCCAGAACCAATCTCTTATCAAATAACCAGAAGGCTTTAGATAGAATCCTAGATAGACAAAGCCTTTAGACAGCAAATCAAGTCTGTAGGAAATTTTGAAGAAAATCCGCATCCAGATCATTTGGAAGGAAACTGGATTTATTAATATTAATACTCATGCCAGAAG
This sequence comes from Pseudotsuga menziesii, assembly GCA_001517045.1. Lineage (NCBI taxonomy): Eukaryota > Viridiplantae > Streptophyta > Pinopsida > Pinales > Pinaceae > Pseudotsuga > Pseudotsuga menziesii. Next base: position 152,024 of record LPNX010297191.1, on the reverse strand, counting down.
CTTCACAAAATATATCCAGAATTTCCTTGAAGGCCTTCCATTCCTCCACAGAGCCAAAACCAAATAATATCACGTCATCCACAAACAATAAGTGTGTGATAGAGAGACGAGTCGAGATTTTAATACCTTTTATCTTCCCCTGTTTTTTTGCCTCCTCAATTAAGAGACTAAGTCCTTCTATAACCAGGATAAACAGCAAAGGGGATAAAGGACAACCTTGTCTAATTCCCCTGGAGGCTAGGAAAAAGGAAGATGGGGAGCCATTTACAAGAACTGCAAATTGAACTGATGAGAGACATCCCAAAATCCAATTCACCCCCACCAAAGGAACTCCAATTTGTAAGAGAATGAGTCTAACAAAGGACCAATTAACCCTATCAAAGGCTTTTGACAAGTCAAGTTTTAAGATAAGGGCATTCCTTTTACGGGCTTTAACAGAATGTAATACTTCTTGGGTAATTCCAATGGGGTCCAGGATCTGTCTATTTTTAAGGAAACCAAACTGCTGAGGAGAAATGGCTTTGTCTAAGAAGGGCTTAAGTCTCATAGCAGCAATTTTCGAGATCAATTTATAGCATAGGTTACAAAGAGAAATGGGACGAAAATCTGCAAAAATGACAGGTTTATCAACCTTAGGAATAAGAGTGATAAAAGTAGAGTTTATAGCAGGAGAAACCCTACCAAGAACCCTGGAGGATTCAACCATCTTAACAAGATGAGGGCTCAAAAGTTCAAAAAAAGTCAAGTAAAACTCAACAGGCCAGCCATCCGGGCCTGGGGCCTTATCTTTTTTGAAGGACTTGAGGGCACTTTCAACTTCAGAAATAGTAACAGCATTCGAAAACACCTCTTTCTCGTCAGGCAGCAAGTTTCTGGTATATCTGGCTTGCGGGCTGTTGGATATACCTGGGGTTTATAGTGGCAGCCGGCGGCTTTGAACCTGGGCCTCGCTCAGGTAATCCCGACGTGTAACGATTTCCCTAACCTAAAAAAACACCAAGAAGAAACAAGTTCTATATCTATTACGTAATATATGTTAATAATAGTTGCGTTGTATGGAGTCACCTTGCATAGCCATGTCTTTTATAATGGGTTGTGATTACTACTATTTATAGATAATAGAACATCTATCATTGTATACATTTAAACTATTTTATATCTGATATTTTGGTCTATCGCTTTGGACTAAATGGCATTGTGCCTTATGTGATGCCCATGGTGCACTATGACTACCTTAAGGCAAGTCACAATCTATGCCCAATGAAAAATCATCTATACTAAACAAATAGAGAGCATCAAGTATTCACCTTTAATACATTTACTTATATTAGTTTTGATGTTGTGTTTTAATCAACAATGTAAGATTTCTTGCTAAACTATATTTTGAATCTTGTTTGAGTTTCCAACGCACTTAGATCAATCTTGAACCACCTTACTTTTCACTACCTATTCAAAACATTTGGAATTAAATAAACTTTAATACATTATTTGCATTGGAATTTTGCAACCCATTGTGTAGCCAGTGTTGCAACTAGCACGCATTTCCAACAAACAATGTTAAGGGATATCTCGCAAGTCAATATTATATGAGTTTTTCCAACAATTCTCGTGTTATTGCTAAGTTTTTCTCTTCATTGAGAAATAAACAAGGAAAGGCCTACTTTCATAACATTGTTTTCTTCATCTAACATTTAACCTTTCATCATGTACAGGAGAAAAATACACCTCAAACCTTGTTGATACTCACGATTATATAGGACAATACCCATTGACTAAGACTATATAGAAGCAAACTTCAACCTCTAATGAATTTTAACAACCGCTAGAACAAACATCTTAAATATTTTAGTCATAGGCAACCCCATTAATTTTCTTCACTTTTTAACAGCATGATAGCGTTAAATTTCAGACCATGGTAAGTAGATTCTGCACTTTAGATAAATTAACCTAAACCTAGGTAACTTAAAAACTAAAAACCTCAATCAATATAGCAATCTCTAAATACTTTAATCTACAAACAAATACTATTGGAAATTATGAACAGAAAATGCACAGTGCGAATTCTCAAATACTGTATCTATGTTCTATTTATTAAAAGAAGAAAAATTACACTATGACAGCTAAAAATTCAAACTTGCCAACCTATACAATGATACACCCTAGGTTATAGCCTCTAAACCCTAAACCTAAACTCCCAGGGCAGTGTGCTCACATCATAGTTACATATATCGGCGATATATCGCCGACATCGCGATATATTGCGAGTCGATGGGGTCGGCGATATATCGCCACTAATATATCGCGATATTTTCCCGACATTTTAAAAAATCACGATATTTTAATATATCGCGATATATTCCGATATTATCACGAGTCGATGGAAAGTGTCGGCTTGCTAGGTAAAAATTAAAAAAAATTGCCGTTAAGAGGCCGCGGACGGGTTTTTTTCATTCATTTGGACATTTTGGCTTGGAGGAAGTGGAGCTCTGACGTCTTGGGCGATCTTGGGTGATTTTCTACAAGAGAGGAAGGGGGAAATCAAGTTTCCATAGCATTTAATTAGGTATGTATTCTTAACTTTAAACTTTCATTATTTTTTATTTTGCTTGAGATTTGTTGGTTAATGTAGATTTAATGTAGTGTTTAGGTTTAGATTTAGTGTAGGGTGTAGATTTTCCATTACAATCATAGCCTATAGGGTTTTAAGTAGGCCACCCTCCCATTTCTTTGAAGGTTGAATGTTTTAAATTTTTAATAATTTCATTGTTTTCAAGAATCAAAATTTTAAAGAAGAAAATTTTAAAATTGATTCATTTTTGTTTGTTTGTTGTGGCAATGTGGCATAGGTGACAGTGGACACAATGCCAAAGCCATTGGATCCAATGTGGGAGTATGGGCAGCCAATTGACCCTAATAATCAGGAAAGGTTGAATTGCAAACTATGTGGGAAGGATATTTCTGGTGCAATTAGCTGCTTGAAATACCACCTTGCCAAAATTGTTGGGCATGAAGTGGATGTTTGTCCTGCTGCTACCCCAGAAGTGATGCGTATTGCAAACCAATCCATTCTTGACATGGCTAAGAAGAGGGACGAGAAAGAGGAATTCAGACATGAACTTGCATCTAGAACACAGTCACGAACCATGGGAGGCACAAGTGACATGCATTCCTTCCCCTCGTCTACACGACCCCCACATTCCACTGTGCCTTCTTCAGCCTCACCTTATGTGGCATCGTATTCGAGGCAACCTTCTGTTCGAACCATGCTCAAACAAAGGGAGAAGGATGAGGCGGATAGAGTTGTGACAAAATGTTTTCTATGGGGTGATGTGCCTTTCAACATCGCCACAAACAACCCCTACTATCATGCCATGTTTGAAGCTGCTGGCGCTGTTGGTCTAGATTATAGGGGGGCTTCCTATAATGATTTGAGAGGGAGACTCCTTGATGAGGAGAAGGTTGATTGCACCCGGAGATTAGATGAGCTCAAACAGTCATGGGCGGTCACTGGTTACACTATTATGTCGGATGGATGGACTGATGGGAAGGGCAGATCCATTATCAATTTCTTGGTCAGTTGTCCCAGGGGGACAGTTTTTATCAAATCTATCGATGCATCTTCCTATGTTAAAGATGCACGCTTATTATGTGATTTGCTAGATAATTTTATCCAAGAGATAGGGCCACAATATGTTGTCCAAGTCATTACGGACAACGCTGCCAATTATGTTGCTGCTGGGAGGCTGCTTATGGAGAGGTATGCATGCTTGTATTGGACTCCTTGTGCTGCCCATTGCATTGATTTGATGGTAGAGAACATGGGAAAACTTCCTTGGATCAAAGAAGTCATTGATTCAGCTCGGAGTGTGACAAAATATATATACACTCATACATATGTTCTTTCACTCATGAGATGCTTCACAGGAAACAAGGAGTTGATGCGGCCTGCAATCACACGATTTGCCACTTCCTTCATTTCTCTTCAGTCTATGCATAAGGTTATGATGGAGTTGCAGCGGATGTTTCTTTCTGATGAGTGGGCATCTTGTGTCTATAGCACCAAACAAGATGGGCAATCCATTGCTCGAATTGTGCAATTTGATTTGACTTTTTGGGCACGATTGGAGGAAGTATGTGCCATCAGTGAACCTTTGGTAAAGGTTCTTCGTTTGGTTGATGGTGAAAATCCCGCAATGGGATACTTGTATGAGGCCATGGATAGGGCCAAGGAAGCTATCCATCACTACTATGAGGACAAGGGGGAGGTGGGACTCACAAGACGAGCTGAACTATGGAGTGTGATTGATGAACGATGGAATAATACTCTCCATCATCCCATTCATGCAGTAGGGCTCTACCTCAACCCTACTTTCTCTTATGCATGTGGATTTCAGTTTGATGTTGAGGCCGTGGATGGCTTTCTCCAGTGTGTTCAGAGGATGGTGTTAACTCCCTCTGAGCGCGCAGAGATTTCTAGACAGATGGAGATCTATAGGATGTCAAGTGGCACTTTTGGCTATGACATGGCTGTCCAGGATAGAACCACAAGGATGCCAAGTACAATTTGTTTAAAACTTTCAAATTTTGATCTCTTAGATTCTTAATTAATTACCCTTTCATTTCTATGTTTTTTACTTGGTAAAAATTTAATACATTGTAATTTGTAATTTGAATTTTGTCTTACCGTTTACCTTCCTTGTTTTCTTTGTAGATGTGTGGTGGACTAACTATGGTCGTAGAGTCCTGGAGTTGAAAAGACTTTCCATTAGAGTGCTAAGTCAAACTTGCAGCTCATCAGGGTGTGAGCGCAATTGGAGTGTCTTTGAGAAGATACACTCCAAGAAGCGCAAAAGGTTAGAATTTTGAATTTAGAAATGTTAAAGTTTAAACTTAAATTTATAATCTTTGCTTCTTTATAATTTTATTAATTTTAAATATAATTTATTACAATTTTGAATTTGAATTTAACATCATTTATCACCCCCTAACTATGGATCTCATACTAATGCAGGTTACTTTCTCAACGCCTTAATGACATGGTTTATGTCTACTATAATCTAAGGTTGCAGGTGAAACAAATTGAGAAAGTGCCCAATCCAGATGCCATTTCATTGGATGACATTGACACTACCAGCAAATGGAGGGTGGAGAGGGAGGATCCTGTGATGGACGAGGCACCTAAATGGTTGGAGGAAGAGGGGGATGATGATGCAGATCCATCATAGGAGGAGGGGGAAGAGGAGGATGCTGATGTTCTACTTCCAGAGGATGACTATGCCTGTGACTATGAGGACATTGAGGAGGAGGTTGATACTCATTTGCAGCGCCGACCAGCTCCAGGTGGCCCACCACCTCCACAGAGTCATACAGTTGGGACTGGGAGGAGACAGCTCACATTCACCTCCCCCTCATCCACAGCATCTACTTGAGCAGTTGGAGGTTCTAGTTCCACCCCAGGCTCATCTGGACCACCTCCACGACCACGTACTACTTCTAGAGGAAGATTGGTGCCACTACCAGTGCCCTTGACCCGTAAAAGGGGTAGATTGATTAGAGGATCAACCTCAGGGAGTCGATGACTTGATTCCTATTTTTATCATTGTACTATCATACTATGTTGGTGTCCTATGTCTAGACTCTATACACTATCTACATGCCTCATGAGTCATGACTCATGATGATTCATCTCTTGAGAGACATTTATTTTGATCATTTGATGTGATGTTCTATCATTCCATCAAGAACATATTTCATTATTTTCAGTTTATAGTCGATATATGATCATGATCCACCATTTGACATATTATGCATCTTATATATGAGTTGTATTTTAATATTTATGTGGAAATGTGTTTATTTGATGTTGTTGTTGCTTTAGATGTTAAAAAAATTGAAAAAAAATGTTTATTTTTGTATTTTTTAATGCAAAATGACATTTGCCGATATTTTCCAGTATTTTTGTTGTTGCTGCTGATAAGTTTCATTCCGGACCCCCAGCGATATATTTGCCGACATGATATATGTAACTTTGGCTCACATGCTAGGAAACAGCTGCCAAGGATAGTGCATCTAAATAAAGATATGAAAGTTAGTGCATGTATGCACCTGTTATCACATATGCATTTGCAACTGGGATACCATGGTGCAGCATGCAGATATCTCTTATTCTATTCCGAAATTTTTTTTACATGGGGTTTAGCATGGATCATTATAGCTTCAGCCATTCTAGAGCCTTGTTCATCAGATTGTGCTTGCCGGGATTGAGATATAGGAGTCCATTGAGATGCTTTTGGTGATGACCTAGTTCATTTCAGCAGAGCAGCAGATCATAGTTGGTACACACTGTACAGAGGGGCCTTATCAGTTGGAGACAGGTATATATGGTGAGATCGGGTATATGCTTCTTTGGTTTAGTTTTGCTCAATGATGTAAGTCAAACACCTATGCTTATCATGTAAGGATGATTGTGGTGACCTATGCTTATATGAACTAATGCTTGAACTTATGTTATGACTAATCAAGGGACTTGATGTGAAGACTATTGCTCATGCCATTCCTGTATAAATACTAAACCTTAGTGCTAGGTTGGTTCCATATTTCACCTGCTCCCGTCCATCCAGTTCACCCATCTTTGAATTTCATCCCATGACTTAGATTGTTTGAGACTTGTGAGATTGAAGATATTTTCCCCATCTTGACCCATGTACATGATAGACTCCATGTTGTTATGTGTCGTTGGCTATGAAGTATGTGGCTTAGCCAATGTGGCTGGGTTCACTGGGAAGTTCTCCTTTAGTCCTCAAAACAAGTGCTCAACCAAACAGTGTTGCTAAACACTAAAGCATTGGAACGCATAAAAGTTATATCAAAAATATGCAAAAGTATAAAAGTTAAAAAGGTAGTCAGTGGCCAAGGGGTTGACCACTCATTCTTTGTCTAATGTAAGGCTCACCGTCCCTCCATAGGGGCAGCAGGGAGAGGCAAACCCGTCGGGGCTATGGACTGCTTACTGGAAGCAAGTCTAGGGCTTAGTCATTTACTGGAGCCCAAAGGGTTTTCCAGGGCACCTGCTCTTGTAGGCTGGCTACTATCTTATGTGAAATGTTAAATGTATTGATAAAAGGTTAATGGTCAAAGGATGAGCACTCACTCTTTGTATAGTGTTCGGCTCATTTTCCCCCATAAGGCAACAGGGTTAGACTAACCTGCAAAGGTTGTGTCTTTGTCAGTATTGGAGCCCAGAAGGCTTCTAGGGAACCTTCCTTTGAAGGTTGACCTATGTTGCAAGTTAAGTGCAAAGGAAATCTTGCTAGAGTCTGAAGGAAACAATCCCAAGTACTTTATCCATTTGTGAGACACCTCCATCTCCCATTGCTATCTGTAATGTATATCTCACTTTGGTAGAGTGTATTGATTATCATTCGAAGAGATCACTTAGTCAAAGATAGTCAAAAGTCATTCCCCTTAGCCTTATCCGTGTTCTCCATTCTCACCCAACAGTAGCACAATGTTTACACTTTGTAAGTATGGCATGAACAAGCAGACTTCCAGAAGGTTCCAAGATTTTTCAGAAGCACAAGTATATTCTTACTTACTCTTATTGTCACCATGATTAGGAATAACTTGACATAAGCTTGGTTTTGATATACACCATTGGAGCATTTTTTACACTAGATACCTACAGGATCATATTGATGCAATATCTCACCTTTAGTTTGGGTACTTTGGCCTAGTCAACCCAATTGACCAAAGCAAGCACGGTTACCAAGGCAGTGACTCAAAAAACAACATGGTCTATATTTGTTTCAAACATGCCTAGGACTAATACTGCAATTTCAGTTTTGAGAGTTTGGCTCCAGATCTCTTGATCAATGATTATTATCACTTTATTATTGGCCAAATGATCAAATTTTATTAGAGATGGAAGTATCTTTGGTTCTCCTAGAGCAGTGCAGTGTTCCAAGGGGTATGAGTAATCACTTATACCATTCTTCTATGTCTCTAGATCATCCAGAGCAGTCAGTTTTCCCCAGTTCTCATCCTAGACAGAGTTATGGTGGTTTTAACATTTTCCAGAGATTGTATTAGCAAAAATGAATTAGAAATCTCACTCAAAAAATCGATTTGGCCTCCTGGGTCAAGGGAATGGCTTGGAATTTTGGTAGATGATGTGTCTCAGACTCTCAGCATCCCAAACAGTTCTTCAACAATTTTCAGTCAGTAGTTGTCCGGATTATTTTGTTTTGGCTCAATCAGTAAGGAAAGCCCCCCAAGGTGCGCCCCCTCAGCTTGGCTAATGATGTACTTTATTGTTATATCATATGATTTGAAGTTGTAAATGCCCCTAAGATGAATTAATCCCCTAGCGATCCCTTTCTATGTATTTTCATGTCACATCTTATGTTATAATGTGACTTTCACTTTAGAGAGGCTTCCTTGAGCAAAATGTGCCCCCTCTTTTGACTTGCTCACTTGATCCATGTATTGATCTTGGTATTGTTGATCTCTACCATCGAAGATGTCTTAATCTCGCCTGTCGAATGATAGTTAGTAGAAATGTAGCCACACTCCCAAACTATTTAAGAGAGGTGACCCACCCCATTGTATTCATGAGCTCTGGCAACGGAATATTGAATAAAAAGATTTGTCTGGAATTACTTCTCCGAGTTTTGTAAATGAGTTGATGATTTGATGATTGACATTGTTGCTCTTCTATACTGAGTTTGTTTTAGGATAGATTTTGCATTTTTCCTTTACCCATTTCATCTATAGGGAAGGAGGCATGCTAGGGAAAAGGGTGCATCTGTGGGGAAACTCACCATTGCCCCAGCTCTTAGGTGTTCGGTTCAGGGAGTATTTATTTCTCTATGAATTTTTACCTCCCATCCTTTCCTTATTCTGTAGATCTCATTCATCTATCTTACCATTTGATTCTTTGGCTTGGCAGGTTGAAGGGGGCTCTAGGGTGATTGGTTGAAGCTCAACTACATCAAGATCTTTTCCGAAAATACTCATTTGATCAAGAAAGTGGCAGTCCTCATCAGTTTTGAGGTCATCTACAAAATCCAGGTACGTCTCACATGTAAATTCTCCCTCTTTTAAATTTTGTATGCATTGCCCATCATTGCTTTCACTGAAAAAACCCTTGTTTAGACTTAGGAAAAATTACCGAATCGATTTGCACTGGGAATATGCAAATTCAATGATCTGGGTTTTGTTGGTCATCCTTCAAAACCTCCTCTCCTTTCTAGGCGTCAACAACTGACTCCGTTTTCCCACTCTCAAGCACTGATTTCTAGGAGAGAAGGCACCCCTCTCTATCTGGCTACCAATTCCTCGTGCTTGTCTTTCTTATTTTTTCTTGGATGTTACTATACTACCGAATCTTACATCCAAGTAGGTATGTTGAAGTCCTAATTTCATTATATCACCCTCGTATTGGGAACTTTCCATATTCTTGATTAAATTCCCCCAGGGTCCAGGCTTTGATCATTTGAACAAATGCACCAACCCTAGATCTGCTTTAAACTCTTTAAGTCACTAATCCATTTCATTCGAGTAACATTTATACAATCATTAAGTACTTGTACTCAAATATTCCTTAAACTGTGGCTTATCCCTTAAATCTAGGGTTTCCAACTCTCACCTTACGTATTCATGTTTCTTGGCTTAATATGGTGATTAGCTGTAGATCTGTCCTTTCAGGATAAGATCGGGTCTCCCCCATTGTCACTTGGGAATTCAGTGGCATACAACAAATGAATCCCTAACCGACGTCACAACCATCCATCTTTTGGGGGTAGGGGTGTTGTAGGTCAGGGCTTTGGTTGGATGTCCCCTTTGCCATCCTATATAGGATTACTTTATCGGGGCAACTACGAGATCCGTGATAACAACACTGAACCCTTCAGCTAAAGATCAATTATAGCATGCTCTCCTTGGTATATGTGTTGAGATTTATAAGGGTCAATATAAGAATTTATGGAAGCAAATCTCACCTAAAATCTAAAATGACCTCCTCCTAACTACATTAGAGACAAATGTCTAGTGCACTAGAGAGAGAGTGCAAAAGCAAAGCACAAGTGCTGAAAATAGAAGCACACAAGTGTGCCCAAGAGAAAAATGTCAATCACAAGAGAAAAGCACCAAACTTAAGTGCATGTAGGCTTATACCACTCGGTATTTTAGATCAAGAATATCACATGATGAGTTTATGCAAATGAGAGGTTGAGTTGTGTAATTATACACACCTCAAGTGAGGCGTCCCTTCAAGATAGGGTTATGGACCCACGAAACAAGACCCCAAAAGGATCATTAAACCTACATATCAAGTTTGACCAAGTTGGCCTTAACCATAAATCTAGAATACAATAAATAAGGCCTTAAATCACAAGTACATAATGATACATACGAATGGGTTGTGACCACATGTACAAAATACGCAAATAATTCCAACAAACTCCCTTGAGTTGAACAAGGGGCATTGCAAGACAAGATTACAAGATTTACTCCCTGCCTTAACCTTGAGCAAAGGGTCAAGTTGACACTCCGCATTGCTCCTTTATAAAATTATCAAGATCATCAACAACCAACACTAAGCTCCAAAGAGAATTAGCTAAGAGATCAAGTAGATTGTCAAGGATATCAAAATACTAAGTAATGGCCCATCGTGTACGAGATCCGTCTTCAGAATGCTCAAATGAGCCAGCAAGAAACATGGTTATGTTTGATTCGTCATGTAAACAATCAACAATATTAGGAAGAGAGGCTCAAGGTGGAGGATATTCCCCTAGTAGCACGTGGATGGACAAACAAGGAACTATGCTACATTAACAAGAGTCATCAATAAGGTCCACATCAGCCATAGGAGTATGCCCAAATATTATAGGAGTACTTGAGAGAGAGCTCACAAAAGTAGAGAGAGGACCAACATCACACCAAGAAGGAGAAGGGTCAAATAAAACACAACATAAATAATCCAAAAGAGGACTTGCATGATGCATCAGAAGAAGTATGAACCATAGAAGCATGCTCAAATCCATCTAAAGAATCTTATTAAAGAAGCAAATGGAGATATCATGGCAATAGGAACCTCATCAAAAATAGCCCCTCAATATTCAACCACTCTATACCATCATAAGGACAGTATCCCTAGAAGGTTTCACCATAGTCAACTAGATTGTTGGAATCTAGAGATGTTCACGTGTTTCGAATTTCATTAAAAGCTTGGACCCTTGCACTAGATACAAAAAAAATAAATGTTAAATAGAAGGTTTTTACCATACTATTTCTCATAAGGAATCATACCTGTGTCAACAAAAGTAAATCTTATATTAATGACTTGGGTTGCACAAACAATGTTGAAGATTGTGGAACTTCGGAAGACATTCTTATTGTACTTTTATTGTATTATTGTTATGCCTCCTTCGGGGGATGTTATTGATGTACTTGGTCATGTAAAAGTCTTCAAAGAATCAATGTAAACCTTCTGTTGTAAGTCGAGTCAATAGCACCCAAAAGAAATATTAGATAAATGTTCTCTTGAGTCTCTCTAGACAAGTCAGTATAGTAAGAGTAAGAACCCTACCCAAATAGGGAAAAAGGTCACACACATAATTTGTATATATAGAGAGGGTGCATCTTCCGTTTGGACACACAAGTTTGCTCAAGCAAGTGCGCAAGAGAGAGAAGAAGAAGTTGCTTTTGTCTTTGGGATTCAACTTATCTTGCTTTGGCGTTGTACTTGGTGACAGAATCTATACTAAAGAAGTTGCCAGGTTTTCTCCCTTGTTGTTTCCTAGAGGAAAATATGTGTGTTCTTTTTGTGTTGATGTACTTGTCTTTCTTTCAGTGGTCCTATTGCTTATGGTTATGATGAAGTAATGCAAATTGTTTGAAGATCTAACATAACCATTAAAACTCTAACATGGTGTTATCACATATATAGTAGCCAGGCTACCATATTCTATTTTTCAGACATGG
>LPNX010297191.1:29222-139809 GCA_001517045.1 Pseudotsuga menziesii | reverse complement strand
GTTGGCTCCATCATTTCATTGTCTTCATCCATCCATTACCTTCCAGTTTAATTTTCAACCCGACTGACTTCTTGACTTGTGGCATGGAGGACATTTTTCCCCACTAGAACCTTTGTTGGACAAGCCTCCCTATTTACATTGTGTCTCGGCTCTGAGTTGGTGACAAAAATTGCCTATGGTAAGTTGGATAGTATGCCTAAATCATTCTGGTCGGTTGTCTCGATGTTTGGCACTGTGCAGAATACCCCCTAGTCGCTTGAGATGTTGTTGGCTAAAACTAAAAGCTCATGCATTACTTTTATTGAAATATGAAATATGCGCCCATGGAAAATGAAAATTGAAAAACTGTGTTTCTTAACATAGGCAAAAAGGGCAAGAGCAATGAAATGCTAAAAAGAAAATACTCCTGAAGAGTATAAGAAAAGGTCCAAAAAGCAATGGTTAAAAAAATGTTATATCAAAGGATTGTTGACCTTATTAAAAATAAATATGGCCCGGATGAAAGCTGCGATTAGTTGTGCTTTTAAGCACTGGTGAAGTCCCAAAGGGTTCATATAGGCCAAAAGGCCACAGAATGAAATGTGATCCTAATGAACTTGGATCAAAATTGATGTAGACATGATGCCTAAGTTGAATAAGCACTCATCCAAACAACTCATCCATCTATGAGGCACTGCCATTCCTTGTGTTGATGTTTGTCCAGTATTGGTTGTAGTGAGTTTGCCCTTTGATTTGTCCAAAGTGTCATGATGTTGAGTAGGAGGTCATCCTTTTCCTTAGCCTTGTCATTTCCACCTTTCACCCTTCACTAGCAAAATGACTACAGCTATGAAGTGAGTATAGTCTTGAAAGTCTGAGTCTAAGTAATAATAAATAAAGTCTGATATTTATAAGTATTTGTTGATGTACTGCCAGTGAAATGAATGCTACTTGTTGATTTTGTTATGTGAATGAGTTGTAGAGCATGGTTTAACCTCTTAACACTTGCAACAGATTGATCTATTCTGAGATATTATTGGTGTCTGATTATTCACAGATGGTTATATTGTTTATTGGTTATGATTGATGATCAGACAAAGACCTATGAGGGGTACGAGTATACACCTTTGATGGATTGGGACTCTCTGAGTCCAATGAAACAATTTATTTCCAGTTCTGGGCACTTACAGATGTGATTAGGCTTATTCTACTTTTCTGATGCAGTTTTTCTTCATAGATTGATTTGTTTGAGCAGGGAGATGTTTCAGTTGGATCTCCTAGGGCATTGTATGGGCATAGGGGGGTGCAACCAATTGTTTTTACCATTGTACCCCAATCCTAGAGAGCTTGGAGGGCTCAATTTGACAACGCAGGCACCCTAGGAGGCTGTTTTAACAGTATCACGTTTCCTGAGGCAGATTAAAAAATGATCAAATGGCTATTGAAGAAATCGATTTGGGCTACTGAGGCAAATAAATGGCATGGGGTGAGTCACAATGATGAGAGTGATGTCTTCCACACCTTCTCCAGCAGTTTCAACATTTTATGGGGCCTGCACCTATTTTTGGGCAAATTTTATATATTTTCTGGAGCTTTTGGGAGACCCACGATTTCCTCCAGGAGGCACAAAAGTCAAAATTTTAAATTGTTATATTATTTATTGTGCCATGGGGACACCCAAACGGAGTTAGTCAAACACTCCTTGGACCCACCATGTGCTTTCATTTATTTCTTGTTGAGTGGGTTACCTTTATTTGGGTGGTTTAAGTCCACTTTGGTAAATTATAATTACATTGATCCATGTATTGTATGTTGAGCTCATCTCAACCATTGATTAGAACATTGTATCTTTTAATCTTAGCCACTCGTTTTGAAAGTGGTTAGGATTTGGTTATGATTGAGGTTCTCTCATTTCTATTTAAAGGAGAGAGCTTCTCATTTGTAAGGGGTCTTTGGCTCTTGGATCTGAATAATAGAAAGACTTTTTCTGTGGAAATTTTCTGGATTTACTTTGCATCTGATGTGCTCAAATGGTGATTAGCTTTTCTTCAGCTTACTAGCATCGTGGAAATTCTCCTGAGATCTATTTTTTTTCGTGGCTATCATTGTTTTGTCTACAGGAGGGCGTTTTGGCTGGAGCATTTTTGTAGGGGGACCTCAACTCGATCGGTTCTCTTCATCTTGGATCAGGGGGTTTTCATTAGTTTCATTGCGATCTATGATTACTTCATTTTACTGTCTTGTAGCATTCAGTTTCTTTATTTTGTATGTGCAAATATGATATGGTTGACGTTTGCTCATGCAGGGTAGGGGGCGCTTTGATGGCTTGGAGCTTGCATATGCCATAGAAATCACGGGGATCTTTTAGGATTGATCGAGATAGCTAGGATTGTCACTATTACAAAATTCTACAAGCTTATCTAGGTAAGATCCACAGGTAGTTTCTTCTTTTCTGATCTTATTCCATTGTACCTTGTTGAAATTTAACTATTTTTCTAAAAATTCCTAAACCATAAAAACAAAAAAAATCAAAATAATCAGGGAATCGTCCGATCTTTTACCAAACCATTTCTGGGTTTCATAGATCGGGCCTCCCCCTGACTAAATCAACTAGAACTCTGGTCAAATTCCTCATAGATTGACCTAGATCTGATTTTTTAGCAGAAAATTGCATAACCCCCCATTGAAAAAATTGACTTGCTAGGGTTTTGAGTTTTTCTTATTTCTGACTTGACAGATGGATAGATTGGGTCTTGGGCAGTCCAAATTTACCCCAACGCTGTCAAGAGGCTCAACAGTTTGATCGGGATCTGAAAAATAGACTGAAACGTCCCTAGCGCCCTCACTGAAAATTGGCCTTTTCCGGAAGTAGGTTTTTCTGAAATCTAACATGATAGGTTGATAGATCGGGTCCCAAGCATCCCAGAAAACCCTCAACGCTGTGCTAATTCATCCTGGTTTGCCTTAGATATGAAAAAATCAGTTTTTAGCCTCCTAGCCCCATCATCAAATTTTGACTTTTCTACATCTGATTTTCCTGTTGTTTTCCTGATTTGGACTTGTAGATCAGGTCTCCCTGATCTCTTCTCATCCTCAATGTTGAGCCATCAGCCTTCTGGTACCCCTTAAAGTTTCATATTTTTCTTCCTAGGCCCTAGCGCTAGCTATCTACTGAGCTGGGTTTCCTGTACCTTGGATTTTCTAAACCAATTGCTTTCTGGTTTCGTAGATCAAGGTGTTACCCAAGTGGGTTTCCTGAAATGTTGTCTTACTGTTGAATCCATTTCCCAATGCATACAAAGAACTAATCTCCAAGCTAGCACTGCCCTCAGGCTCTGAGCCTTTGCCATCTACCAACATTCACTGATAGCTCAAACACCTTTTATTGAGTCTAATTTCTAGGTACTAGACAGTCCCAACTCTATTCGTGCTCGCCCTATCATAGTTATGTTTCCCAAGATAGTTGCTGGTACCCAAACCCTAGAGCTAGGGTTCCCATTCACCTTGCACCTTAAGTACCTTGAAGCCCTATATGATCTTCTTCTGGTGTCTAGGTTCGATCTCTCCTGTCGAGAGCAGATCTGGGTCTGCCCCATTGTTGTCCTGGACTAGGATAACCTAAAGTGAAGGCCACCTTGATTGGTGTGACAACCATCCATTTGGGAGTCTAGGTAGTCATGGTTCCACCCCTTAGTTGCTTGCCCCTCTACCATCCGTTCTGGATCCACCTTAAGCAGACAACTACAAGGTAGGTGATAACACATGGTATCAGATCCATCTTGGAAGAAGTCTTTGTCTAGTCATAACTAACAAAAGTTGGAAACTAGGGTGTCTTATTCCAAGCACGTTCCTCCACATATCAACTTAAAAAGGAGGTCCATTCAACTCACCCTAGGAGGGTGCATCTTCCTATGGAGGCAAATTCCAGTTCTATGGATTTTCAATCTTTAACCTAACGTTGCTATCGAGAAAACTAGGGCATCAAATTTTTTACAGTTTTGTCCACAAATTTGGAAAAAGGAGTCCATTGCTCAAATCACCTTGAGGAGGTGTGTCTCTCTCTCCAATTAGATTTGCAAGATACAAAACTTGAAAAATTAGGGTTTCTCTGTCAAACCCTAGGTCAACCAGAAGCAATTTTCAAGAAGGGAATTGAAGCAATCATTTGGTTGAAGCACTCTTCTTGGTAAGTACTATTATTCTTATTTCCATTTGAGGTTCTCATTTTATCAATATGACAAACAATACCAAGCTTGAGAATAAGCTTGAAGAAGCTAAGAACTTTCAGGCATGGAAGTATAGAGTGCTTCTCATACTAGAAGAACATGACTTGGAAAACTATGTCAAAAGAGAATTTGCAGATCCAAAGGGAGATGAAGACAAAGCTAAGCACAAGAAGAACTTGGTCAAATCCAAGAGGATTATTGGCGATTCTATTGATCCCACATGTATCCTCTTTGAACACTCCTAATAAGATGTTTGATGCTTTGACTAGCTTGTATGAAGGAAAGAATATCAATAGGAAGATGAACTTGAGGACTCAACTCAAGAGTGTGAAGATGTAACAGAAAGCATACGATCTTACTTCACAAGGGTCTCCCAAATCAAAGAACAACTAAAAGCTATTGGAGACAATGTTGAAGAAGCAGAAGTGGTGATGACTACCTTGAATGGTCTCCCAAGATCATGGGAATATTTCATTCAAGCAATTTACTCTAGAAGAAGGCTCACCAAATTCAGTTGGCTATGGGAGGAATGCACGCAAGAAAAGGCTCGATTGATAGCAAGAGAAGAAAAGATGGGTAAATATGACAATCAAGCCCTAATAGCTCATGCCAAGAAAGGAAAGACCAAGAAGGAAAAACATTCTCACAAGAAGCCTAGAAGATCTAAAAAGGACTACTCACATTTCAGATGTTACACTTGTGATGAGAAAGGACATCTTGCAATAGATTGTCCCAAGAATAAAGGAAAGAAGAAGAGAAACCACGCTCATGCTATAGAAGATGATGAACTAGTCAAGAAGAGAGCTAGAGAAGACTCCTTCAGTGATGAACAATATGTCTTGATCTCAGCACTCACGGGTACGGTTACTTGTGGTATTAATTCATGGATTGTATATAGCAATGCTTCCAAGAACATGACCAGGTTCAAGCATTCCTTCACCCACATGACAGAAGAAGACTCACCTCACAAGGTGAAACTTGGAGATGACTATCAATATCCCATAAAAGGGGTAGCAGAAGCATCCTACAAGCTAGACTCAAGAAATTCTATCAAGATGAAAGATGTTCTCAATGTACCAACATTGAATAAGAATCTCTTGTCCATATCAAGCCTTGATGTGAGAGGATTCCGAGCTGCTTTTGTTGATGGCCAAGTTCTCATGAGGCCTAAAGGTAAAATCTTTGATGATGCAGTAGTAATTGGAGAGCAACGAGAGCAAGAGGGATGCTTGTACAAATTGAATTGAGATATACATAAGATATACAAGTGAATACATTCCTAAGTTACAAATACATCAACACTCCCTCTTAACTAGGAAGGCATTCTCTCGACACAATTTATCAGCACAAGTATTCTTCTCTGTATCATCTGGATCATCATCAAGTCATCTTCATCTTTAGGTCATCTTCATCATCAAGTCATATTCATTTTTAAGTCATCTTCATCAAGTCTGGATCATCACTGGATCTGGATCATCATTGGATCATCATTTGATCTAAAGCATCACTGGATCATCATCATCATCATCACTACTTCCTCTATCTCAATCAAATGGTGCTATCTCTTCATTCTTCTCGTCACAGGAAGTTCTATAGAGCTAGCCCTTTTTCATGCTGGTTGTAGGCCTAGCCTCCATGTAGGTCTTCTTCAGCTCTTATATCTGACCCTAAGGCAGAATGGCCCTCCCAGCACTTGCATCTAACCATGGGAGGAACACATCCAACAACCATGTCAGAAAGGCACGCCCAACACTTACAGATATGGAGAGGATATTCTTCTCTAGTCCTCGTACAAACAAGACATCCTTCATCTTCATAGACTTTCCAGAGTCTAGCTTATAGAAGGATTCACCACTACCTTTTATTGGATACTGGTAGTCATCCCCAAGTTTTACTTTGTGGGGTGATTCATGTTCGGATAGTTTCACAAAAGATTCCTTCAATCCTGTCCTGTGTTTGGAAGCCCCACTATCTATAAGACAATCATTGCTTCCATGTGTAACAGTTCCCGTGAGGGAAGAAATCAGAACATATTTTTCATCACTTGAAGAATCATCACTTTCTTGTTTGATTCTCTTTCTGGAAGGTTCATCATCCTCTGCAATGTGAGCATGATGTCTCCTTTTGTAGTTCTTCTTCTTTTGAGAGCCATTCTTATTTTTAGGAGAATCTCTGGAAAATTTTCCTTTCTCATCACATGTATAGCATCTGAATCTAGATAGATCTTTGCTTGATCTTCTAGGGTTATATTTTTGGTGAGAGTGCTTACCTTTGTGATGATGATAGTCCATTTTGATTTTCTTGGAATGTACTATCAAAGCTTGATCTTCACTTCCCATCTTTTCTTCTCGGGCTACTATTCGAGCTTCTTCTTGTGAGCATTCCTCCCACAGTCTACTAAAGGTGATTCGCTTTCTTCTAGCACAAATCCCTTGAATGAAAGAGTCCCATGACCTAGGGAGACCATTCAAGGTGGTCATCACAATTTCTGCATTCTCTACTTCTTCATCTACTGCTTTAAGTTGTTCTTTGATCTGGGAGATTTTTGTAAAGTATGACTGTATGGTCTCTGCATTCTGGATCTTCACATTCTTCAATTGATTTCTGAAAGTCATATTCTGATTTATGTTCTTCCCTTAAAATAGCTTGGTCAGGGCATCAAACATCTCTTTAGGTGTCTTTAGGGAGGACACTTGTGGTATGAGGTGATCCTTGATTGAATCAGCAATAATCCTCTTGGCCTTGACCAAGTTCTTCTTATGTAAGGCCTTAGCCTCATCTCCCTCTGGAACTAGAACCTCTCCACTGATGTAAGAGTCCAATTCATTTTCTTCAAGAACTAGTGAGATCCTATACTTCAATGCTCGGAATTTATCATCTCCCTCAATCTTTTCATCAAGAATGGTGTGACGAAACATCTTAACTGAGATCCTCAAATGGAAATACAATTTTTTTTAGATCTTACCATTTTGAGAAGCTGAAACTAGATCAGGAGCTGATCTTCTGCAGTGCAGGTTTTTTGGTTCATGGGAAAATTAGGGTTTGACTTTCTCGCAGTTCTACCCAACCAAAAAGTTCAATATTGATCTCTAAACTTCAATTTTGAGGAGGAGATTAAACCTATGCTGGGCTCACTCAAAAATTTAATTTCCCGATGCAGTGGTAGGTCAAAAACTGAAAATGCTGAGAATCATATTCTACTTCGAAAGAAAGATGCACCCTTCAATGGAGATTCATCATAGCCTCCTTTTGCTGATGGATTGTGGAGAGAGACCCAAAAAGTAAGAAGCCCTAGCTTCTGCAGCTGCACAGTGTCTTCTTCTTAGGTTAGCTCTGATACCATGTTATATTTTTATCATTTAAGCAATATGATCTTAAGATCTTATCTAAGAGAATAACATGCACAATAATCAATCACAAGAGATAATAGAGACAAATATTTTCCTCGGGGAAACCATAAAGGAGAAAAACCCACAACTTCCTTAGAGATAGAATGAGAAACAATGGCAGTAGTAAAATCCAAAGATAGAAAGATGATCTCCAACAACTTTTCTCTCTCTCACTTGAGCGAGCTCCTCCTCTCTCACCTATGCGCTGTAGTTGGATGAGTGTGTGTCTTAAATAGAGAGGCTCACTCTCTATTTATACTAGTTTTCGACTTGACAATTACTTACCAGGGCCGACTTCTCTAGGAGAGTCTAATAACCCTAGTGCCCCACAACTGTGGGGACTTTTCCCCCCAATCAACAAGGAGGGTTAACCTCTATGACTTTACATGACTTGATTACATTAATGATTCTCTCGATAGGAACATCGAGGATCAATGAAATACAATATATGAAATATACAAGTGAATACATTCTGAAGTTACAAATACATCAATATATATATATTGCAATACATGTTTGTTAAGCCCAATACATATGCAATTTGTGATAGTTTATCATTGTGGAAGTAGGTGTTGGGACAAGGGTCTTTAAGGACCAAGAGGGATTATGATATCGTGATTTTTGGGACTTGCATAGAGTTATAAACCTTCTATTTATATGCATTTGGATATTATAAATGTGATTTTGAAATAAATTTAACCCCCCCTTTATGTTAATGGAAGAATTGAAAACCTCACTTCAGAGATCAGTTTGATTTTATCCTACCTTTTAATTTCAGAAGTTAAAAGATTAAAGATCAATTTATTGTATGAATTCTGTTTTATTTTGGATTAACTTTTGAAGTGTAGTAATGTTCATAATCACTTGGTCAGTTTGCGTGATTTGCACTTTTCAACATGTATGTAATGGATTTTTCACTCCTTTCTAAAGAAGCTTTTGGTCTATGTTGAGATGAAAGTAGTATGATTAATGGATGAGCATGTTGGTTAGCTAATATTAATTGAGAAATGAACACATCAAAACTTTTAGTGTTAGTTAATCAAGCAATAAAGGGGAGGAGATGGAGTTTAATGATGCACAAAATCCATACGCCTCTAAAGAAACACTAGTACATATGGCTCAAAAGTTCCATGGAATATTGCCACGAATAAGTTAAAATCAAAATTTTCGTGAATAAGTTAAAATTGTAAAGAAGATGTTATAGCCCTCGATAATAATTGCTATAGCGACGAAAATAACATTTCATCTCTATAGCAACAAATGTTCATGGAAATAGTGATGAAATCACAAGGTTCATCGCGATAGCGACGATAAACGTAACATGCGCAACATCAACGATC
This sequence comes from Pseudotsuga menziesii, assembly GCA_001517045.1. Classification (NCBI taxonomy): domain Eukaryota; kingdom Viridiplantae; phylum Streptophyta; class Pinopsida; order Pinales; family Pinaceae; genus Pseudotsuga; species Pseudotsuga menziesii. The sequence continues at coordinate 130,875 of LPNX010297191.1, read as the reverse complement.
ATCACAGTAATGGTCATTGTCTTTTTGTTATTGTTGAAATTTGATTGTTGTGCATTTTTGTTGGAACCACCGCGATCATTGATCTATGAATACTTGTTCTTAAGACATATTTCAACAAATTATTTGCTACAGTTGCAACCATTTTTATTTTGATTGTTCGATTTGTGATTTGAAGAGTCCAGTACTGGTTTAACACATTGAATTTTTTATCTCCTTTCATTTCTAGGTTAGTCTTTTTAAATTCTTTATCTCCTTTAATGTGTAGGGTCATACATAAAGTGAATCGAGTATTCATTTTCTCCTCAATACTAATGCCTATATAGTTTTTTCTCTTACAATTTGATAGATATACATTATCTATTTTTAAAGACCATGGAGGGACATTTACTAATTAGAATTTTCACTTTCCATGTCACGTCCTTTAATTTTATGTCTCCTTTAATATATATATACTCTATTCAATTTACTTATATATTGATTGAGTTTTTTTGGTTCTTATAGGCTATTAGAATGTCAAATAAATATAGTTGGGAAGAAAATAATAAGAGGTATGCTGAGTTGAAGGCAGCATTGGAGGCGAAGGGTGATGGAAAGTGTTATTTCCCTTGCAATGATCGCATGGGTTTGTGAATGAGAAGAATTTTAAGAAAAACAACTGAAAAACATTGTAAGGAGAAGGGGTGTTATATTGTGAACCAACAATTCTCTATCCGAGTGTTGACATTGAGCATGTCGATACACAAAAGGACATTATGGATTGAAGTAATCTGAATACTATAGATATAGAGAATCCTTAATGCACTTTAATTCATTCTTGCCCATGTTTTTAAAGGATTTTATATTGCATTCACGACTTCTCTTATTGCAAGTCGCGAATCATTCATGGGTAGCGCCATATGCAACCCGCAAATAGATGATCAAATGTTGCATTCACGGGTTTCCTTCATAAGTGTTGCGATTCATTTGCGAGCTGCTTATATATGCACTCATGAATACCTTAAGACAAAAATTAAAAAATTAAACATGATCAGTCAGGGACAGTTGGGTTCGAAATCATAACTTCCCCCACCTCCATAACCAACCTAGGCCTCGTAACCCCTCCTCATCACCAAGTATAAATAGAGGGGAGGGGTAGAGGATAGGGGAAGCAAGTGAGAAGAGCAAGGTTATGCTGGAGGAATACATTGGAGAAAGGAGGAAGAGAACTTAGTTCCTGATCAACAGAGAGGCTTGTCTAAGACAGGGTTGTAATATTCCCTGCTACTTATGAATAAAGATAGATTTTCTTCCATACTTTGTGTATTAATGTTCTTATTGTTATGAACTATGAAAAATATTGTTGTTTATCTTTATGTGCAATTATGATATTTCATTTTTCCTTATATAACAACTAATATCTCTGTGGAAATATATCAATCTCTTTTGCAGGTGTTGAATACTTGGAGCTTGAGGAACATTTGGAGAAAATACTAAAGTTTGGATCAACCTTTGATAGTAAGGTACACGTTCTTTATGTCCTATTCCCCTCATTAATGTTTTTTTATTGATGTATGTATGCAAGTCAAAAACTAGTAAGTTGGTGACCCTAGTGCCCTATGTCGTAAGGTAGAATCCCTGAACAACAAAACTGACAACTCCGCTAGGGAGTATAGCTTGCCGTTGTTCCCTTTCGATAGAATTTCAAGTACAGTTTTTGCTCTTCTTGATTCTCTAATGATCTGCTTATAATTTGTTTTTCAGTTAGTATTTCTTTTTTCTTAGGATCCCTGGTTTGTTTTCATTTTGAAAAATTTTAGTACCATTCACGGGTTTGTATGTATACAATCACGAATTTCAGGTTGCAGTGTTGACAGTCACGGTTCATCGCGAGCTGCTGTTATAATAGTCGTGATCTCCTGTAGAAGTTGTCCAATTTGATTACCATGTATTGAGTATCTTGGCTTCTTATACACATGTAGGGTTGCTTCCTTGACATAAGTTGTTCTGTTACTGAGTGCAATTCACTTCTTCTTGTTGAACAAGTTTCTATTTGAGTGGGTTAGGTTTGAATTTTTGTGTGCAAGTTGTTTAGTTCTTTCCTTCATGGACTTATTGGTTCAAGTGCAAGTGTCTCTATGAGTTGTTGGCTTCTATCAGTCCTCTAGTACGCTTGTCTTCATCTTATTGCTTCGGTAGCTGTCTGCATGTGTTACTTTTACCAAATTTTTGATCTACTTGTCTTTCTAAGTTGGTAGATCATCTCAAGTAGGGTTTTAGGTCATCTTTACAGTGCTTGTTAAAGGTTGTTGTTACAGAGAGAAATTCCTATGGCTTGGGGTACCACAATAGACAGCTTGAATCCAGAAATCAATCCTTTCCAATATGCAAGAGAAATCAAATATCTAACACTAAAGGATCAAAACTCGTACCTTATTCCAGGTGGTTGAAGTAGATTCCCGTTGAGCTTTCCAACTTCAGCTTGAATTGATGAATCACTTCCTCAACAATAAGTAAACAAGACAAGCATACTATATATATGGGTGTTAGATCTACTCTAGCATATATAATCAACAACGTATAAGCATTTGAAATCATCCATGGATAAAATATTCATTCAAACATACATTATTGGATAGGAAAAGATATTTCTATTAATATAAAATCAGAGATTACAATGAATACAACCTCTGTCGGCACATGTGAGAATCAGAGAAACTGAATCCCCCACTTGGGCCTTGACCACCTCAATCCTCCATCTCTCGATAGAAAGCTCACAAGCAAAAGGAAAGCTTGGGAAGAACACTAAAGTGCTCCAAGGGACAAAGGGATGCAGACTCAAGCACAAGTTCGGCAACAATGGACTATAGTTTTTTTGCTCTCAATTCTCTTATGCCTTCAATGTATCCAAAGGGTTCCTTGTATAGCTTTTCAATGGGGTAATGAAAGGTCAAATCTGAGCGATCTCAAGGCATATGGAAGGCCAGGAGATAAGTGAGTCGGATCCATGTCAAGAAAAATTCCAAAAGGATTTGGATTTTTGCACATATCCCGATGTACGCGGTTTTAGAGGTCAAACCTACGTATATACACGATAAAAGGTTTAAAAGTCACGTATATCAATTTTTACATGTTTTTAGGGATGGTCTAGGAAACATCAAAGGACAAAAAATGGTCCAAGGGGTTTAGGGAGTCTACAGAGGGATAGGGGAAGGCCATACAAGTGTGATTCATCTGGTGTGGTAAAATCCACTATAAAAGATGCCCCCTAATGTGTGAGGTTAGAGGGGTCATACGATGGCCGAAATACATTATCAATCCATCCTAGAAGTGGAGTGATGAAGAATCCCAAATGGAAGACCAGCCACCCAATCAGCATAGTACAATGATACAACTCTGCATATAACTGCAAATACATATAGCAGTCCCGGATACATAAGAGTACAATGGCCATGAATAGGCATGATACAAAATATGACATAAGTGGTCATCTCCATGTACAATATACATAGATAAGAATCTCCATGATGAAGATATACAAAGGATCATGATCTCCATGAAAGCTGAAGATATATAATAGATCAAGATCTCCATAAAGGCTGGAAATGTCTGACATATACTGGAATCAAGTCACGAGAGTTGAAATCTCATGAACACTAGCACGATCAAGGAGGTAGCATATAAGAGATGCCACCAATCTGGAAGGTCTTCTACACAAATCGCTACGAGTACAAGTCCTACTATGTGAATAGAGGTGTTGAGGTCGAACATAGTAGTCCATCGTCCGATTACCGGTCATTGATGTATACCGTTAATAGCCATGAGATCACCCACCGATAATGATAATGGGAATCAAGGTAGTAGAGTGCAAACTAACAAGTGTGAATAGGTGTGTTGAGGTCGAACACTTGAGAGGATCCATCGATCATGGGACATTGATGTATTCCCAAAAACTGTCGATGGCGAGAGAACCTGCCACTGATGACTGCAAGTCTCAAGGCACTCAAAAATGACTCTAGATTCCAATCCCTGGAAATAAATGATCTGAAGTCAATGGGATGAAATCCGTTGGAAGGAGGGCATTAAGGCATCCCCCATCATCCAACACGAGGTACTCAACAAAGCTGTATAATGTGGAAGGACTCGATCATAAGGTGCAAGAACCAGTAACGGTACTGGGAATGGCCGACATGCAAAGTCAAGATAACTAAGGTATGGTTGACTCAGGTTTCAACTTCCTTCGAACAAGAGCATAACGATGAATGGTGACTGAATAAAGGTAGCATAGACTCGATATACAAAACTGGGACATCTCTGCGACACAGGAGGCATCGACAGAGGCTCCATAGGTACTGGAAGCTTAACCAGGCGGTGGAGATAAACTTAGATAAACGAGTACAACTCCTAAAGTCAAACTATAAACCCAACCATCGAATGTGATATACAGTGCTCTATTTGAAGGCGACACAACTCGACAGCTGCCAAAGATAACATCTTTCCTTGTCCGGGTTTTTGGTTTTTTAATTTTTTTGGACTTTTTCAAATATTTAAAAATATTGAAAAAGAATAAAATTGCTTTATAGTTACAGACTAGGAGGAGAAGAGTGTCATAATGGGAAAACAAACTAGTTCCAAGTAGTGGAACATACCTATGCTCAATGCAAGGATACATGTGTAGGATAACGACACTCGGGGGAAAGTCCCCTCCCGGGAAAAATAGGGAATCAAGTTGAAAAGGATATATAAAATGGCTCTGCATGGCTAGACATGAGACAAGCTCAGGCAATATGGTTGAAACTCAATGTCAGGGAAGCCGGCGTAAGGCTCAATAAGGCAAGAAAAGCTCATGATAATGCAATTACAACTTGACATAAGGGAGTCCTGAGGGAAATAGGCCAGCAAAAGATCAAGAGGAGTATGAGGCTCTTGCGAAATGTCATGGAAATACTATACAACGGACTCCCACACCCTAAGGGACAAAATGTCGGCATGGGCACCAAATGCAAATAAGGCGCTAACTAGGGTACCCATGTAAGGTCAAGCTCTACCATTCACATAATACCACTTCTAAAACAACAAGAAGGTTCCGTGACATAATAGAATGGGTTTGATACCTAAGGCTATAATGAAACGGTCATAAGGTCATGCAAAATGCAATCGAGTGATCCTAACCTATATGCCAGCTTAAACATCATACCTGTAACGGGCACGAACGGGTCAAAGCAACGGTCGAAACGACGCTCAAAATGGTCTTCTACATCATAAATTAGTCCAAAAACGATCCAAACTATAGAAAAGAGGGTAAAATTTTTCAAATTTTTCAAAATTTTCTATAAATAGTAAAAAATTCAAACATTATATAACATTTGAAATTTTTACCCATTTGAGCTCAGAAATTCAACAACGAATTCCAGGAGATCCAGCCAGCGGAATCCAATCCTGTTTTTTCCAGGTACTTACCCATGCTCTACTCTTTTATTTTGATGCAAATTTTATCAATTTCCATGGTGTATTTAGGATTCTAGGCCCATCTTGAATGTGTGCCTCAGCCCACACAGAAATCGAGGGTTTTTTTGTGTATAGGGCTGGATATACGCGGAAAATGCCCTCAAAGTCGTGTACATACGCGGTTGTTTAGCAAACAGTCGCGTATGTGGCCATGCTCAATGATTTTTAAGTATTCTAATGGATCAAACTCAAATTTTATGTGCAGGATGGTTCTAGAATGGAGAGAACGTGACCATGGTGATGTAGAAGGGGCAGTAAGGGTAGATCTAATGGCTCAACAAGCTTTGCGGTCATGCAGGCTCTACAAGTTTTGGTGTCTTGGTGGTATACGGGCCAAACCAAGACTGCTTCAGATGCTAGTAGACTACTGGGATCCAGACTCAGAGTTGTTCCAGATAGATGGGATGTCCCTCACCATCGAAGTGGAGGACATATACTTTATTACTAGACTTTCTCGACGGGGGGAAGTGGTGAACCTACGCTCTCGTGGGCCCGGAGGTGGACTGACTATAGATGAGTAAATTGCGATATACTGCTATCTAGACACAAAGAAGGTGGGGATTCAGATCCCAACTAACTCCATACAGGTGCTAGGCCTAAAGGCCATTCTATTGACACTAGGCAGGATAGCGGGGCTATCCTCACTCCACCAGGCCTCACGGCCATTGATGTTCTATGATGTGGAGTGCATGAGGCCCACAGTTTATGACTAGAGTATGACATTGTTGAGCAACATGAAACAATGGCTCAGCGACTGCAAGATGGGCAGGGTGCGAAACTTAGGTTTCAATAGCATATTGAGCATGTTCTTCTTCAATCGTGTTTCGGGATTAAGCCCTAGAGTTGACGTTCCTCTACACAGGGTTCGAGATCTGGCCCAACGACGTTGGGTAGATGCGATGCGTAGATTGGGTGGAGGTAGGGTGTCCAACCCCTATCCAGCTGAATTCTTTCTATGGTGGCAATGACAAATAGTTGCCATCGATGACTACCCCCATGCGGGGATAGATTTTCAAGGAGACCCAGACATGTCGCTACCACTAGGATTAGCATACGGTGACATTGGTAACGAATCTCGAACCTCTTTTTAATTTTTTTTGAGTTATTTAATTTTTTTGTGTTTTTTGATTATGTCGAATCAAAAGACATGTTTTTGGGTGATAATACATAGTGACATCTACCATATGCATGCATATGTGGGACCACGGTGGCTTGAAGGCTTCCCTCATCATAGACAGAGGGGAAGAGGAGAAGACATCACAAGTGTGGATGCAGAGCGGACGCTCCAAAGCATTCATACCAACTTCGTGAGATTGACACACAGAGTACCCATGGCGCAAGTTGAGGACTTGCCTGAGGCCATGCAGCACTAGGTGGTGGGTGTACCACACGCATGGGTGCAGCTATTTCGACAGCTTGCTAGAGCCGTGGTGACATTCCACGATCACAACCCCCCTCCTCCTCCACAGGCTTAGATACCTGGGAGTGATACATTTTGTACTACCGTGTATTATATTTTGGTGGCTTGAGATCCCCAGTTTTGTATTATGACACTATGTATTACCACATTTTGGATGTTTATAAAAACTTTTATGATGATCAATTTATTTATTTACATGTGTAAAAATTTATGTTTGTGATGAGCTTATTGTGTATGAAACAAATTCCAATCTAACACTTACTTAGCATATGAGTCAGCAACTTGATTATTAATTCTTGGAACATGTATGTATGTTATATTGTCAAACTGTCGTTCTAACAATCTCACATGTAAGAATATTCTTAACAATGTCGGATCTCTAACATGGTACAAACCATTAAGTTGTGACACTACTAACTCTGAATCAAGTTGTACCTCAAGAGAGAGAACACCATGTGAAATGGCATCTCGTAGAAGCTCAATACTGACACTATACTCAGCAACATTGTTTGAAGAGGGCCGTAAACATACACCTCTTGAAGACAATACCTGACCCATAGGAGTATAAACCACCTAAGCAACAGAAGCTAAGTATTGAGTGTGACGGCTCACACCATCCACGAATCCTATGAAGGTGGAAGATTCCATTGATATCTGCCAAAAGAAATGGAAACTAATCACAAATCTGATCACCATAAGAAAAAGACCTACCTATGCAAAACTGTACAATAATATACAATAACTAGCCTTGGCTGAAAATCATGCATAGTACTTTTTGAGATAGAGCCCATTTCTAGGCTTCGCCAAGGCTGTTCCCTCATAATACACTAACTCATAAGCGCCCTTCTCTAACACATGTTTAATGACATAAGGACCACGCCACATTGGGTTAAACTTTCCTACCCCCAAGGGTTCTTTCGGTTGATCCCACAAAAGGAACAAGTCTCCCTCACTAAACCTCCTTGGACAGACAGACTTATTGTACTGGACCTTAACGCGACGCTTATTTACTTCTAGAGCCACCAAGGCAACTCGGCGTTGCTCATCAAGTTGCTCTAGGTGGACCAAATGCTCCTCCAATGGGGAAGTGTCTGGTAAGATCTCTATGGCTAGCTTCAACAAAGGAATCTCGCATTCAACCGACAATACCAACTCCAATCCATGTACAAGCTGATATGGAGAAAAACCCATGACAGTCTTAACAACGGTTCTATAAGCCCATAAAGCAGGATATAACATAATGTGCAAATTAGTCTTGCTTTGTGTGATGGTTCGTTGGAGAATGTATTTGAGTGATTTGTTCACTGCCTCTACCTGTCCATTTTCTTGAAGGTAATAAGAGGAGGAATGCTCCTGCTTATATCCTAACTTTGATGCCAACTCTTCCATCATACGATTCTGAAAGTGCGAGCCATGGTCGGTGACAAGCTCCTTCGGAATACCGAACTGAGTAATAAACTAGTTGAATACGAAGTGCACAACTGTCTCACCATCGGATTTAACTATAGACATGGCCTCAACCCATTTCATGAAGTAGTCAACAGCCACTATGATATGATGATGCCCCCTAGCTGAAGCTGGGTTGCAATCCATAAAATCAAGCCCCCACTTAGTGAAGGGACCGGCGGTGATGATGGGATGTAACAGGGTAGGTTGCGATCACATATTCTGTGCAAACACCTGGCAAGGGTGGCACTTCTTGACCACATCTACACAATATTTAAAGATCGACGACCAGAAATAACCTACTCTTAAGATTTTTTGGGCTGTAGAAAGCCCAGATAAATGACCACCACACGCCCCTCCATGGAAATCATTTAGCACAAGCTCAGCCTCCTCATGATTTAGACAACAACGTAAAATGGAATCTACCCCACGGCAATACAAGGTATTATCCACTATGAGGTAATTCTTGGATACGTGATGTAATAGTCGTCGTTCATCCCATGAGAGGTGAGTGGGGACCTTCAATGTTTGTAAATATATAAGAATATCCCCATACCATGGATCCAAAGTTGAGATTAAGAAGATGTTCTCATCGATAAACGTATCTTCACAAACCATCTCCTCAGCTTCGCTTGGGAAATCCAATATAAGCTCCGCAAAAATTAATGATTTCTTCGATTTTTCTGAAACAAACTCGAGGTCAAGTTCTTGCAAGATGAAAATCTATTTATTATACTTTCCCCCAATCATCCTTCGAGTGAGGATGAATTGAAACGGATTGACATGGGCTACAACCAAGGTCTGGTGAAGCAGAATATAATGTCTCAACCGTTGAACCATATGTACGGTAGCTAAGGCAAGCTTCTCAACATGGGAATAACGGATCTTCGTGTCAATAAGATTTTGACTTAGATAATATATGACATGATCTTGGAGCTCCTCATCCTCTTGAACCAAAAACATACCAATCGTCTCCATGGACACGGCCACATAAAGTAGAAAATCACGGCTATAGTCTGGGGACTAATCACCGGGGCCAATGCTAGGACTCGCTTAAGCACATCAAAGGACTCCTGGGCTCGCTCATCCCAACAAAAGGTGGTGTCCTTTTTCAATAGACGCATAAAGCCTCTAGTCAAATTGGCAAAGTTGATAATGAATCTCTGTAAGTAGTTTTCCATGCCTTGCAAACATTGAAGATGTCTAATGTTCCTCAGGGTAGACAACTGAATTATTGCCTCAACCTTCAAAGGGTTGACTCTTATACCCTCCTTGGAAACAATGAACCCTAATAAGTGACCAGACTTCATGCAAAAGATGCACTTGTGAGGATTTAACCTGACCAAATAATGGCGGCACCTTTTGAATACTAATCTCAAATGATAGGAATGACGCATTCTCATACGAGAATGAGCAGCAAGGTCATCCAAAAATACTTCGATAATCGATTTGAGATCATGGACGATCAAGGTCATAGCCCGCTGAAAAGTGGCTCTGGAGTTCTTAAGGCCAAAAGGCATTTTTCGATATGCAAAGGTTCCCCAAGGACAAATAAATGCAGTCTTATGTTGGTCCTCATGTTTAATTTGTATCTGATTGTATCTGGAAAAGTTGTCCATAAAAGAAAATACCTCGCTACCTACACACTCATCCAAGATTTGATCTATAAATGGTGTGGGGAAATTATCTTTAGGACAGGCACGATTCAAGTCACGGAAATCAGTGCATATACGGATCACTCCCTACTTCTTATCTACCAGAACAGGATTTGAAACCCACTCCGTCAAGGGAACGGGATAGATAAAACCGGCTTTCAACAGTTTCTCTATCTCTGCCTTAATCGCAGGTGCTTTCCTAGGATTCACTGCACGCAAGCATTGTCAAACAGGCTTAGCATTGGGATAAGTTTTAATCTCATGTTCAATAATGCGAGGGTCGATACCTGGCATTTCATCATAATACCAAGCAAAGATATCACGTAATTCTTTAAACAGCTCGGTGTATTCTTGAATCTCATCATGGGAACATTCTTCCCCAATATAGACATTCTCAATCCTGCCAGGATCGCGAGAGATATTGATAGGAATGGTAGGAGATATATTCGCCATGTTCCCATCAGCCATTGGACTAGGAGAGATTAATGGAACCATGGGACTACCAATTCTCTTACTAAGAACCTCCCTAAAGTCCTCACGCTCCAAACGGTCAAGATCAGGAAGAAAATAAGATCTATGATGCAACTCTTCCCAAGGTGGCTCAACCCCTGACATGGCCTCAATAATCACTTCGTATGAAGGAAAAACACTATCAAGGCAGTCATGCGCGTGAGAAGACTGAACTACCAATGCAGGAAGCACATATGGGTCCTCCTCCTCTGTCCATGAAGAGGAAGGACTAGGCTCTGCAACACATCCAAGATTAGCTTGATAAGCTACCATAATTGCAGGCAACGGAACATCCGTCACGATGGGCTCACCCAAAGTATTCGGTGTGGGAAGAATCCATGGATCTTCCATATGACTCGTGTGAAAAGACACCGATCTCACAGATGTCGAAGCCTCACCGGAACTAAACCCTATCATAAAGACAGGTGCAGGACAACTAAAGCTTCCCATAAGGGATGGATACATGCCCACACCCACACTACCAGTTGCCGGATGAGAGTGCTATACAATCGGGATCAAAGCTCCCGAAGATGCGGTAACCGATGGATTCTTGAATGACATTTGATCAATCATAACTATCTTCCCATTAAATGGAAAGAATATAATGCGAAATAGAGAAGAAGCTATGGCTTGCATACTGTACATCCAATTCCTACCCAGCAAGAGATTATAGTCAAGGGGCGCATCAACCACCTCAACCTTTATCGCAACGGTCTTTCCTCCCAAATGGACCTTAAGGGAAATAAGGATCCCGTGTGGCCTAAACGATCTCCCATCAAATGCGGTAAACATGGTATCAGATTTAGAAAACTCAGGGGAACCTAAACCCTTCCAACATGATAAAGACATCACAAAAGCAGCAGCGCCTTCGTCAATCACAGTGCGCTTAACGGTCATGTTAAGGCACTCTACATGAATCAAAAGAGACACATAGTAAGGCAAGAGAGGCTGAAGTCCTGCGGTTTCAAATTTAATCACAGAGGAAGAATTATCATCATTCACACCAAGGGCAGAAACCAAAGCGTTCCTTTGCGAAGGACAACTCTGAAGTACTTCTAGTACAGACATCACACAAGGAGTGTGGCCCAAATCCTTGACAACAGAATAGTTCTGGGTGGCGTGGGAATTTGGATTGTGCCCCGAACGCTTAAGGAATCCCTTGGGAATGCGAGGTGCAACTTCAACTTTATCCACAGGTTTTTCAATACACAAAGGAGTCCCTGGTGGATCAGGTTCCTTTCCTGGGTCGGGTTGTGACGAACCATAGTCCTTCGCACGGGTCACAACCTTCGTAGCACGCACCATGTTGATGCAACCATGACCACTAGCCTCCGGTGGATCTTGATCACCACCATACTGATCATGGGTCCCTAATTTCATGTTTTGATTGTGAGGTAAAGGGTTGGTGAGCACAGCTGGGCCCTGTGCTAAGAATCTCAAGGCTTCATCAATACTAGGGCATAAGTAAGTGAGGTGATCCTCCTTACATAACTTGCAAGTAAATTTAACCTTACGTTTAGATTGCTTGTCCCCCCCAACATTACAGGAGTTCTTGTCATTAGTATTATCATTTTCATTCCTATTCCCACCCTTACGATTGTTCTTACTCTTCTTTTTATTCCTTCTGGTTTATTGGTTACCCTTCTGGTCCGACGATTGCACCGAAATCACACTCGTCATTTGGGTGGGTTGGGATGAAGCCGTGGCTTTTCCCGAAGTGGATTGGTTGATTGACAATTGAATGACCTGTTTCACAACCGAATCCATAGGTTTAGCACTCGCACAACTAACAATGCCATCGACATGTGGTCCAGGTTTAACTTTGGTGTCGAAACTAGAACGCGGAGAATTGGGGATGATCTCATATAACAAACCAGATTGAGCATAAATCAAATCTAGTTCCTGCACCCTAAAAAATGGCTTGTTCCTCATTTTGCACTCCGGATGTAGAAACATCCTTCACTATATAAGGCAATAACAACTTAAGGAACCATTCGAGGAGGAATTTCGGTGGTATAAAGGCTTTAATCAACCTCTTTCGTCTACGCCACTCTTGGATATGGTTCGAGATATGTGTGGCTTTATCTTGCCAAAATGTTGACAAGAGTTTTGTACCAACATCATAACACACTGGTAGCTGGAAGTGGTTAAGAAAAGTCATCGCTAGGTCATCGAACAAAGCAAATGCCCCACTACGTAACTCTATATACCATTTCACGGCAGGCCCTGTAAGGGTGCGTTGAAACAACCTTAAACGGATCGAATCCTTGTGTAAGGAATTTGAAGAGCACCATAGGTGAAACATTGTAACATGTTCACTCAGATCCTCTCCAGGTTTGCCCTCGGATTTGGGTATGTCCAAGGGAAGCTTAGTAGGGACAGCCGGCCAAGCCGGGTCATGAGATACAGGATCGTTCGTCAATCTCGACAAGTCAGGAATATTTAGCATTGTGAGGAAAGGGAGCCTAGGATGAGCAGGTCGGTGCACCACTCCCTGATAGTTTTGATTCACATAGGTCTGATTACCGTAACCACGATTTCCTTGACCATAGTTCCCTCCTCTCGTTTGACTCGTGTAGGGTGGCATGGAAGCACCATAATGTGGTGTACCTTGACTACGCGAGGCTACAAAACCATAATTAGGAGAGTAAGTGGGTTGTTGATACTCGTACCCATAAGGTGAATAACCCTGTCCATACTGCATCCCATAATAAGGTCCGTAAGTCATCCCATGAGATGTCCCATGAGACACTCCGTAAGTAGGAATATACGCTCCAGAAGTAGGAATATACACTCCAGAAGTAGTAACATGACCTCTAGAAGTATGAACATGACCTCTCAAAACAATGGGTGGTACTTGAACCTGAGACACAACTGGTCAAGTAACAGCAGTACGGACATGACTTGTAGCAACATTATAGCCCGAAGGACCACGTGAATGAGGTGGAGGAACAACATTCGAAGAACAAGGAATCGAGGACGAAGGGATCTGTGAAATTATGTACGTGGTGTTCCCTATAGTCACTCATCTTGGATCTAGTATCCTAATAGGATCACTAACCCTAGGCCTAGCAGGAATATGTGATGTAGCTTCCACCGTCGGGATGGAAGGTGCAATGTGACTTGTGCTCCCAAACCTCTCCGCATGGTAAGGAATAGGAGTGCCCCCAGGTGTAGTGTTAGGCTCAAACTCTAACTCGACATGAAATGCCAAATCATGTGTGGGTATACCAAATATACCATAACTATTGTAACTAGGGCTCGTGGGCTCATAATAAGTCTCTTCTTCCGGCATGCCATACCGGCGATGCATCAATGGGGGATCAACACTAGAGTAAGTAGATCTATCATGAAAAGTACCTATCTCAGAAATTACAGGACCTAACTCAGTCAAATCAGGTGAAGGATCATAGTTAGGAGTAAACTCCCCATCTTCCACTTGAATGGGAGAGGGTGGCTCAGGAATACCTTCTTCATGGTCTCCCATCGTGTGTAAATCAATGTGCGAAGTAGTTCACCTAAATCATATTTTTCTCTCCCAAAGGAGGAGGAGATGTAGAAGGCGGAAGTCCTGCTAATTGATGAGAATAGCGAGGAGCCGCACCCGAATCCACAATGACTCAAAAAATGTAAAAGACTCTCTAATTATGCAAACCCTAGGCAAGCTAACGTGCACAGAGCAAACACCAATAAAATCTAAATCCAAACATAAGCAATCAAGGGTAGGATAAATGATCTCCCAAATGAAGCAGGTATGTCTCGCCTAGGAGAGGCTTGAGATTCCCATACACAACAAGAGGAGGTACGTAACCAATTACTATGGCCCTCAGCTTCAACACGTAAAGCGACTGTGTTGTCCGACCCCAACCTGGCCAGGACACTCGCAGAATAACCCCTGCAAAGTACCCCCTCGATATCCTAGGTAAGGCAACTAAGGTCACCTCAATATAATCAATGCTCAAGCGGACATTCGCAGGCAATATTGACTGTATGGGTAGGGTAGCAAAGCCTGAAACTCCCGAAAGAGCCCCCAGATATGAATACAATCCTGGAAATATCTCCGGTGCTACTCAGTTATGACTAGGGGTCATCCCAATCAATAACCGCTCACACTACCTCGTGCTTAACTCCCTTTTGAGAGGAGGATCCTGAGAAACACCAATTATACCAAGGAATTTCACACTCTCACCTGGACAGACACATACATGTTGTTGTTTAGTGTTCTTGGAGTATTTACTCACAATGACCTATTCCAAGACCCTAAAACCTAATCTTGTTGGTGAACCCTATCAAATAAAATAGTGTAGTTCATTTTAATTAAGCGTTGATTTTAATTGGCTTTATTACTCAAAAAAGGTAGATGACCGTGCAACCAATGGTGTTATGACACAACATGAAGTAAAATGCACACCTAACAATCAATGCAATTGCATTGTGTCCATGAAAAACATGGTATGCTACTATGTGAAATGAAAAATTTTCTTCAAATGATAAATGCAAGCTTTCCTATATGAAATCCTGACTAATACTTCAAAGCAAATCTAGTGCAAGTACTATGCAAAATGCAAAATGCAATGCATAATGATAATCAAATATTTTGGATTTTTTAAAATAAAAATGAGATACTAAAGCAAAAGAATGATTCTAAAACCCCCAGACTTTGCAAGCACAATCATGCAGCACTCAAGCAAAGTACTAAGGTAAAAGAAATCTAATGTACTAATCCCAAAACAAAAAATCGAAAATGCAATGACAATAACATTCTTCAAAAAAAGAAATTTTACCCTAAAAAAAAAACGTCTCTAGTCAGAAACAGAGGTGTATACAGACTCTAGCAGTATCAAAGGAGACTTAGCAATCATCAAAATTCACCCAGCAATAATCAATCTTCCTCAAGAAGAAAAAACTAAGGGCATACGCGACTGTTCACAGTAAACCCGCATGTGTACGCGAATATAGAAGTCAATGTCACGTATATACACGACTGTGAGTTCAAAACTCACATAAAGGAAGAAAAGTGCATAAAAAATAAAGGCAAACAGACAAGCTAAGACAAACTTCACACCAATCAGACACTACCAGGCTAACATGCCCCCAGAACCGACACAGAAACAGAGAAAAAAGAGCAATTCAAAGTCATTGAATGCCAATAGAAAACCCCCAAAGGACAACTACTAGGAACTCCCTAGCAGAGTTGCCAATTCAATTATGGAGAGAAATTCCTATAGCTTGGGGTACCACAACAGACAGCTTGACTCCAGAAATCAATCCTTTCCAATATGCAAGAGAAATCAAATATCTAACACTAAAGGATCAAAACTCGTACCTTACTCTAGACGGTTGAAGTAGATCCCCATTGAGCTTTCCAACTTCAGCTTGAATTGATGAATCACTTCCTCAACAATAATTAAACAAGACAAGCATACTATATATATGGGTGTTAGATCTACTCTAGCATATATAATCAACAATGTATAAGCATTTGAAATCATCCATGGATAAAATATTCATTCAAACATACATTATTGGACAGGAAAAAATATTTCTATTAATATAAAATCAGAGATTACAATGAATACAACCTATGTCGACACGTGTGTGAATCGGAGAAACTGAATCCCCCTCTTGGGCCTCCACCACCTCAATCCTCCATCTCTCTATAGCAAGCTCACAAGCAAAAGGCAAGCTTGGGAAGAACGCTAAAGTGCTCCAAGGGACAAAGGGATGCAGACTCAAGCACAAGTTCTAGCAACAATGGACTATAGTTTCTTTTCTCTCAATTCTTTTATGCCTTCAATGTATCCAAAGGGTTCCTTATATAGCTTTTCAATGGGGTAATTAAAGGTCGAATCCGAGCAATCTCAAGGCATATGGAAGGCCAGGAGACAAGTGAGTCAGATCCATGTCAAGGGAAATTCCAAAAGGATTTGGATTTTTGTACACATCCTGATGTACGTAGTTTTAGAGGTCAAACCCACGTATATACGCGATTAAAGGTTTAAAAGTCACGTATATCAATTTTCACATGTTTTTAGGGATGGTCTAGGAAACATCAAAGGACAAAAAATGGTCCAGGGGGTTTAGGGAGTCTGCAGAGGGATAGGGGAAGGCCATACAAGTGTGATTCACCTGGTGTGGTAAAATCCCCTATAACAGTTGTCATTTTAGACATATGAACGTTCTTTCTTGCATCTATACATATTCAAGTTTGTCTAGCTTACTTAGTTGCATCAAATTTTTAATTTTTGAAAAGAAAAACAAACAAAGTATTGACAGTTGCATAGTTAACTCTAGCTTAGGCTCATTACATTTCTTGTTTTTCCATTATTTTCAAAAAAGAAAAAATATAAAAAGTCTTGTGTTTCAAAGTTATCTAGAAATTTCATTTGTTTCAAAAAAAGAAGAAGAAAAAAACATCATTAATAGCATTTGTTTTTGAATTTTTTTATATCATATTTGCTTTCAATGTTGAGTCAAAACATCATGAGTTTCACTTTCACCACCTTGAGTAATATAATCCTTAAAAATAACACATAATTTAAAATTTATTAGCAACATTTTTCTTTTTTAGGTTCTAAATCAACTAGCTTAGGATAGGTTCTTGGATTATGGAACTTTTTAACTATCCAAGAGCATTTTAACTCAAACTTAGTGGTGAATATTTAGATAAACCCAAGTTTACAAGGGATCAACCGAAAATCTCCTCTCACATGGGAGTTAAACACGAGCTCGTGTGAGGGCTTAGTTGCGGAGATACCCCTCCAATACTTCATCCAAACATAAACAAGGATTTTTGTGCATACGAGAGTTCTTTCAGTACCACCTTTTGTGCCCCATAAGGTGTCAGTGCTGTTAGAATTTTTGGCTTAGGTAACCTGTCCATGCACACTGGTCAAACCTGTGACTGTTCTCCCGGAATCTCGTTGTAATTTTGGTAGCTTTAGTATCCAGACTTTAGGTTCTTACACAGGTGGAAGTGGAAGGATATTTCCATTGCACCTAGGGTAAACTTCAAAGGTAAAATCAGTTGATAATTTGGGAGGGTGGTTTGGTGATTCAAATGATTGCACCCATATAACTCATCATGAGATGCCAAGTAACTACTCTTCGATCTTCACTGGTTTGGTTCTAGGCCCTAATTATCCCAAATGTTCCATTGGAAGGTGTATCTATTGCTTGCTTGTGTTTGTGATACTTAGGATATTTTTTTAGTGTGATCTATGGTTTTCTTGTGATCTAACTTGACCTTTAGGTGTGTGATTTAATTTTTTAGTTGTGGAGGGCCAAACTCCCTATAGGTCTAGAAGGTTTCAAAACCTTCCTCCACTTTCAGCAGTGGAATCTCCACCACCACCTCAAAGGAGGAGACTAGACACGAACAGTTCTTTTGAATCGATAAGTGTTAGTGAAGTTCCATGTGAACGGGAACTTAGATATACTCAGACAACCGCTCCATTAGTAGATATAGAATATCTGCAAGCTGAAGAGTTTGCAAGAAATTATAATACACCTCTCATTGATTTAATTGACGTTGTTTTACTTCAAGTCCATCTATTTATTTCACCTGAGTTTGGTGTTCCTTTGAGTTTAGGTATGTCTAGTTCAGGAGAAGGCATGTCTACCCCCACTTCAGCCATGATGGCTGGCGGAGTCTCTCCCCCACTGGTGAGTACTCCAAGACCTAATGCATTTGTTGCACCTGTAGTGTCTTTGAATTTTCCAACTCCACTTTCTCCAAGTGATCGAGTGGTTAGTCGCTCAACACCTTCAAACATTACTGGTCAGTATGGTGGGGTGGTTACTAGGATACCTAGTGCACCTTTTACTTATTCTCCCTTCTTGCAAAATACTCAGAGTGGCTCGAGTGGGTCCACTTCTTTTGTTCAAGGATTTCTATGGAATGGATGGCACATTCCTCCATCCACACCTTATATAGGTACATCACCTACTTATGTTGGTGTTTTTTCTGGAAACCAGAACCCTTTTAAGGGATTAAATTATTAGACCTCTAGTCAAATGTCGCCTGCTCCATTTTGGATCTCAGCTTTCTCACTGTTCGGTGGGGGAATCCCAACTCCTACTTTTGCAATTCCACCTTCAGTGGAACTGGACGAACAACTTACCACACACTGCAGGTTAGTAATCCTTTAACATTTGGGTGGAACACTTTCAAAGCAAGTCTACTACATCACAACCGGTGGTTGGGGGAAACCCAAACCTCTCTTTTGGGAGCCTTGGTGTAGGTACTTCCTCTCCCCAGCCTCCTCAATACCAAAATCCAGCTAGGCCAAGACTTCCCTTTCTGGCAACTTTAAACTTTCCAGATTTATTGAAATCGATGAATGATACCGTGCGCCATGATCTGACTTGGCCACTTGTCCCCATTAAATTACCTTCAGACATTCCTAAGTTTGAAGGAAAAACTAGCGAGGACCCAGGTGACCATGTCACGAATTTTCATTTATGGTGCTATTCCAACTCACTGAATGATGATTTCGTTCGGTTGAGTATTTTTCAACAAACACTGACCAGTGTAGCGACAAAGTGGTACATTGAACTCCCATCGGCCACATATGATAGTTTTCTTGACTTAGCAACCATGTTTTTGAATCACTTTCAACTTCCTGTCTGGTATGATGTCGGCACAAACCTTTTGTCAATTTTTTGACAAAACAAGGCCACTCATATATCTGACCACATTCAAGAGTGGAGAAGGAGAAAGAGGATTATCAAAGACAATATTCCTACCGAATTCTTATTGGAATGGTTTTTGAAGTCTTTATCGCCTTATATTTCAAAATACATTTCCACATCGGTAGTGACTACGGTGGAAGAAGCCATTCTCAGGGACCAATGACTATATCTGATCTATGCTCAATCTGGGATTCTTTACGAGATTATCCCTGAGGTCTAATACTGGCTTCGCTAAATTGAATCTCGGACACTATGCCGATGGTTTGGTAGGTTCAGTAGACACACCCACTGTAGAGTCACTAGATAAGTAGCTCCATGAACTATCAGTGAAGCAGTCTGTGATGGAGGCAACTAAGGTTGCCATTCCCTCACCTCAAAATGCTAATGTCTATTCAGTACATTCTTCCCAAAAGGAAACTCAACAACCCAGTGGGAAAAAGAACAAAGGGAAGAAGGGTGAGGGGAACCAAAATAAACAAAAACCCACGAACAATGTCGAGGTGGGTATAAAAGAGAAGAAGAAGGTCAAATTTTCTTGCAAGTTTTGCTAAGGAGACCATTTGACCTAGCAATGACGCTTGATAGATCAAGCATAGAAGTTGCTAAAACAACAACAACAGACCGTCCTGAAGGATCCATTTACCCAAGGAAAAAACGCATCTTCTATTTCAAAAGATGTTGGGGGCACACCAGGTGCTCCTCATACTAATTAGTCTTATATTAATATGGTCCGATCTAGTACTTTATTACAAACCATAAATAAAAACTACGAATCAGAGGCTCAACAAAAAGGTAATTCAACTGCTGAATCTTCAGCCCAACTTACAATTGAAAAACTGACTAAACCTATGCCTAAGATACCTAAAGGTGTATTTAAGAAAACATTTCATAACCCTAATGCGAGGGCTGCTTCAAACTACTCTGTTGTAGAATATTTATCCCAAACACCTTGTGCATTGTGGGATTTAGAAGTGCTACAGAGTTCTCCTTCACATCGAGATTCACTCTTGGTAGCGATAGGCAGTATGGACTCCATGATCTTGTTGGCTAATTTTAATCTTTCTGAGGTTAAGCCATGCCTACCATACCATGTGGCCTTTTCTATTGATGTCATCCATGGCAGAAAAACCATTGGACGAATGGTAATTGATGAAGGTGCATCCACATGTGTGATGTTGATATCGTGTTGGAAAGCTCTAGGATCCCCTGATTTGGTCCCATCAAATACTTTGTGACTGCTTTCAATGGAAGGTCTTTCTGTCCACATCGTATCTTGCCATATTTTGAAATAAAGTTGTCAGGGAAAGGAGTCATTGTTGAAATCGAAGTGGTTGATGCTCCTTTGGACTACAATCTACTTTTGGGGAGAAGTTGGACATATGCATTGTGTTATTATTACTTCGTCTATCTTCGGAGTCCTAGTGTTTACACACAAAGGAAAGTTGGTTATAGTTGAACAACTAACGTATACTCAAAAGGGCCATTTGGAGATTATTGAGTATACCGTACCCTTAATTGATCAATTACGTCTGACTAATGAAAGTTTGGGAGTTGGAGTGTATACATCACTAACGGGAATGTTTGATATACCAACTCCCATAAATTACTTAGGTTCAACGAGTGTTGGGAAGAATATCTCTATGGTTGTGGATAGAACTGACCCCTGGGTCCTCCCTTCGCAAGAACGACCTCAAGTTCCCCTATCAGTAGCAGAGGTAGCTTATCAAGCTATATTTGATGTTGTTGTTGATTCCATCATGACTCCTTCAGTCTCAGAAGAGTTAGATGAAGCATACTTTCTCGCCTGGGTAGAGAACTTTACATATTCTTACGATTGTTTAGATATGGTTTTTCCATTTGATGAAGCCATTTTGGAAGCCATGTTTGGACCTGGAAAAATTTGTGAAGACCTTCATCACAAGTATTTCTTTCTTCCAAAACTAAGCAAGATAGAAAATTCCGAGTTCCATGTGAGACTAGAAGAAGGTGTTGATATTCCCATTAATACTTTGCCTAAGGAGTGGATATCTGTAGAGGGGAACATGGAAAACATATCCACCATGATCCATATCAATATCTCTATGAAGCCGTATGTTGTGGAAAATGTACATATTGGTGCAAATTGTTCTCTAGAAGAGATGTCCAATTACAGTTCCTTATTTAAGAAATTCCACGATGTATTTTCCTGGTCATATGAGGAGATGCTAGGAATTGATCCATCGACTATAAAACATGAAATCCAAACTTACCCTAATGTTAAACATGTTAGACAAAATATTAGACCTGTAAATCCATGGAAAGAGGTGATCGTCAAAGCTGAAGTGGAAGAGATGTCGAAAGCCAGATTTATCTACCCAATCTCTCTAACAGAATGGGTATCCAATCCCATTCCGGCAGAAAAGAAACGAGGGACTATACATGTCTATACAAATTTTCATGATCTAAAAAAAGCTTGTCCCAAGGATAATTACCCCACACCATTTATTAACCAGATCATTGATGCGTGTCTGGGTAGTGAGGTGTTTTCATTTATGGATGTTTTTTCGAGCTATAACCAGATCCAAATCAAACCGGAATACCAACACAAAACAACCTTTATTTTTCCTTGGGGTACATTCGTGTACAAGAAGATTCCCTTCGGCTTAAATAATACCAGAGTGACCTTTCAATGGGAAATGAACTTTGCTTTCCATGACATTAAGCATATTGTCGAACCATACTTAGATGATCTGCCTGCCCATTCTTGAAAGAGGAAGGACCATGTAGATAATCTTAGCTTATTTTTTGAACAATGCAAACATTACACGATCAACTTAAATCCCCATAAGTGTATCTTCTGCGTTGAGTCAAGGTGATTACTCATATTCATAATTTTGAATAAAGGTATACAAGTGGATCCTTTAAAAGTTAAGGCGGTTATCAATCTGCCTACTCCTTGATTTGTCAGGAAATTGAAAACTCTGAAAGGAAAGTCTAACTTTCTTCGACAATTTATAGTAAATTATGAAAAGATCACCAATGGTTTCATGCGCTTTATTAATCAAGAGACCCCATTTTCACGGGATGAAGTTGTACAACAATATTTCGAGGCATTAAATAAGGCACTACTATCGGTTGCTTTGTTGCATCTGCCAGACTACACAAAGGATTTTATATTGTAGCTGGCCGCATCTGAGTCAACGATAGGAGTGTTGTTGGTTCAGGAATATAACGAGCTATAGGATCATGTTGTCTACTATATTAGTCACACTCTGACAGGTTCTGAACTGAGATACTCTCAGGTCAAGAAACTGGATTTGGTGGCAGTTTATGTCGTCTAGAGGTTAAGACACTATATTTTTCTAAATACAACCACTGTGGTTGCGAATGTAAATCCTTTCCT
The DNA here is from genome assembly GCA_001517045.1 of Pseudotsuga menziesii. Lineage (NCBI taxonomy): Eukaryota > Viridiplantae > Streptophyta > Pinopsida > Pinales > Pinaceae > Pseudotsuga > Pseudotsuga menziesii. The sequence continues at coordinate 108,284 of LPNX010297191.1, read as the reverse complement.
ATATGTTTTATCCTGATGAATAATCAAGGGAAAATTTAACAAATGGATCATCATTCTCTAATATTTTTACCTTGATTTACATTATGCTAAATCTAAGAAGTCCTTAGTGTTCGTAGAATTGATTTCAAAATTCCTGGCTGAAGAAACTATAGTGATAGAAGATGAGTTATTTTCGATTGAGTACATCTTCTTAATTTCAACCTCTGATCCTTGGTATGGAGATATCCTATTATATCTCCATACTTTTAAATGTCCCGTGACCTTCTGATGGGAAGATCGACGTAAACTACGAGTGAATTCAAAGAACTAATTCATAATCGGTGATACATTATATAGAAGAGGGGTAGACTCCATTTTGCATCGCTGCCTCATCCATGAGGAGGATGAGCATGTCCTAAACGGTTCTCACAACGGAGGATGTGGGGATCATTTATTTGGGTTAGCAAGACCCAGAAAATTTTATGTGCCAGTTATTTATGGCCAACCATATTCAAAGATTGCATGGAAGCAATGAAACGTTGTGATCTATGACAGCTTTACACCAGGAAAATGTGGTCACACCCTGCTCTTCTTTTTCCTATCATCGTGGTAGGGCCCTTCACCATGTGGGGGTTTAATTTCATGACGTGCAACCCTACGTTTGCTTGGGCACAAGTAAATCTTTATCATTGTTGACTACTTCACAAAGTGGGCAAAGGCAATGCCTACCCTTAAATTTGATGGTGAGATGACAACGAATTTCATTTTCAACCATATTATTGCTAGGTTCGGTATCTCGAAGAAGATTGTAACTAACCATGGAACTTACTTCCAGAACAACATGATGACTGGATTTACCATAATGCTAGGTTTTAGGAAATACCATTCGTCTTCCTTCTACCCTCAAGTGAATGGACAAGTAGAAGCAATCAATAAGACCTTGAAAACCATTCTCAAGTGCATGATAAATGCGAGTAGGTAAAATTGGCACATCATGTTGTATCTAGCACTTTGGGCATACAGAACAAATGTGAAAACTACCATAAGTGTCTGACCTTTCCATATCATTCATGGGGTGGAAACAGTCACACCAGTTGAGTGTGAGCTATCATCTTTAAAAAATTTCATTCACGTACTTCCCTACACTACTGATATTGAGGAACGTTTCTACATTTAGAGAATCTAGACGAGCAGTGTAGAGTTGCACTCACTGCAAACGAGGCACACAAGAACTGGTTGAAAAAACAATATGAGAAAGCCATAAAACCCAGGGTTTTATTTGAAGGAGAACTTGTCTTGCTTTAATATTAGGACAAGGAACCCTTGGGGGCAGGAAAATTTAAATCCACATGGTTAAGTCCATACGTTGTGTCAAAAATTCTGAAGAGGGGAGCGTACGAGTTAATCGATAACAATGGTAATAAGCTGTCGAAGCCCCGAAACGTGCATTACCTGAAAACGTATTATGCCTAGTTACAATGCTTTTTCTTGTATTATTATTGTATATTTTTGTATAATGGTTGTCACTAGTTAGTGTTTCTTACGTAATCTGCTGTTGTTTTAGATGTCTTTGAAGTGGTTCCCAGGGTTCGTAGATGGCGCCATCTATCACACTTGCAATCTGGCTTCAACTACCTGGGTCATTTATGCACCCACATGACAACCGGTTGCCTCAGGTGGTGCTTTCCTAGGTCCTACAACTAATAACGTAGCTGAGTACAATGTTGTCATTGAGATTCTATGGGGTGCTATTTTGCATGGTATCACCTGCCTGGAAGTCAGGCTTGACTCCCAGTTAGTTGTCTCTCAACTTAATGGAGTTTACCAGGTGAGACATCCTACTTTATTATCTCAGTTTTTAAGAATTAGGTTACTTGAAAAAAGTTTTGAACACATTGCATATCATCATATTTAAAGTAATAAAAATACAATCATTGATGCATTTGTGAACTAAATATTAGATTGACATTTGTCACACACTTTGTAAAATTAAAATACACAGATACATTTGGAACACATGTAAATAACTAGGAATATATATATATATATATATATATATATATATACGTAAAATATGTCCATATACATCGAGTTTGATCCGAATATCATGTCAATAAGTACATCCAAAATATAAAAAGGGATCAAAATCCATCATATGCTAGAACTAGGGACACTCCTCATCCTCCTCGGATGCGGTTTCCTCCACAACCTACCTATAACAAAGTAAAACCCAGGTCACCCTTCAGAGAAGGCGTAACCATGATAGAGGTACTCGTATGACATGTTGTTGGATTTCCATTGGAATCATCTGCATCCTCAATGTGTGGATATCATGGGTAAGCCTGACCAACTTCCCCTCTACAACTTGGAGAATAAATCCATCACCACCAACCTCCACTGGTTGAACGAAGGTCTTCGGATTTCCGTCTAGTGGGACAAGTCCTATATCTACATATCATCCAAAACATGTCAGAATCGAGTACATATTTATATACAAATTTACGAACAAAATTTCATAAAAATTAAATATTCAAAAAGTAAAAATACTTACCCATATCTCCCCATGCTCCTCCAGGAGGGAGAGCGAGCTTTGGATCACCTCAGAAATCTAAACCTGCATAGGGAAACTACTCCAATGCATGCACTTGTCGGTTCCACCATGAGTAGAAGTCATCATCATAAACACTCTCAAATCCACCACCACCACCTTGTCAAATAAATATATAACCCCAGTGCATAAGTCTAGGCTCGCGGGGTGGGGAGGGTGGTAGTGTAACAACGGGGCTGAAGGTAGGAACCCTCTTGAAGAATAATTCTACTAGAATAATGACATAACCGAATTTCTTCTTCCTTCCTCTCCTGCAACTGAAAGTTGTCTCTTCATGATCAGGATTAATCCTGAACACCAGTCATAGATCACTCCCCACAGACACTCCACTTCTATGCGCATATGATTCCATGCGACCAAATGTAAAGCAGATGATCTCCCCACCCTGACAATGATGCTCACTATCACTTTCAAAGGAAATCTCGTGATCCGTCAGATTAATATTTGGGTCCCCAATTTCGGAGTCCCTGGTATACAATATGTGTTGATGTAATCTTGAACATTGAGCAGGTCACCCCCTTGAATGGTACCCCTCTATGAGTCAAACCTGTGATGAAATATACATATTCTGTAGTCAGCTACAAGGTTTCTCCTTAGAGGTAAAACAAACCAATATCATGGTCCCATAATTTCACCAATGTTTCTAGTAATCAAATTTGTGCCCTCATGTTTGACGTGTGGTAAAACTTGAGCAAACCGCACCTTTGCAAAGAAGGCTACCCACAATTATCGCGCAGTGCCATTAGGGAAGGCCAAAAAACCAAGTTTAAACTTGAAATTTAAAAATAAAAGGCATGAAATTGAAGTAGAGGGAGATATGAATCACCTGCACTTCGTAGATTGAATAACCATCCATCGAATTTCCCACACTGATCGTTTGAAGTAGAGAGGTAAAATGGTCAAAATATGGAAAAAACTCAAATGGTATATTTTTTTATTTTATTTGCAACTATTTATAGTAATTTTTTTAATTTTTACCCACTTTTGTATAGTTGAAGTTATTTTTTATGTTATATGTATTAATACAATGTGGTTTACCTAATTTTTACAGGTCTTGGATGAATTGAAACATGATTTCCTTTGCATTTAGGGTAGGATCTGGTCCCTTTGCATATTTTGCAGTTATACCTTATCCCCTGATGGACTTTAAGACCTCTTTTCATCCATGGACTATGATGAATGACCACTCCTTACCTTGAAGATATCGTTTTTTCCATGGTTGGGGCCTCATTTTCATGGGTAACCCTAGTTAGAACATTCTCTGGTCATTTTGGCGCCCATGCCATAGTTGTACTAGGTTGCGGGAGCCTTTGTAGTCATTATTCATACCAAAATGAACCTCATTTTGCATATTTTATCAAGCTACCCTTTCTTATAAGGCTCTCGCCCTTATGGAGTTATCTTTAAGCCATGGTCTGACTCCATAAAATTGACTAGACAACTAAGTTACTTGTTATTTTAGACTCATTAAATTAATTGAATGATCATCCACATCGATGATAGCTTACCCCTTTTTTGGACCACGTGGATTACTTATGAAAAAGGAATACTCTATTTTCTTCAAAATATAGAAGAGTATCTTCAGGTATAGGTTTATCTCTTTGATGGGCTTGGAGGACTAAACTTACAGAAAATGAACCTGTTCGAGCTTAGTTTTCTCTTTTTTGTGCTCTAGACCTAAACATGAAAAAGATTTCAAGCGTTCTTTATGTCATTTTCATGCTCATTAAACCCTAGTACAAAGCATCGATTTTACTATTGTTTGTCCCATTCTCGTAAATAAATGGAACTTTCTGAGTGATCTTGCCTTCCTTCACACTCATTAAACTAGGGCTATGTGCTTTCTTTTGATGGAGCGCCAATTGGGTGATAGTTTACCCCTTTTCATACCTTTTCGACTAAGTACGAAAAAGGTATACCTTAGTTCTTTGGAAGCTAAGAGATTTCTCCTTTGGATTGTTTTATACCTTTTTTGGACTTAGGAGACTAAATTTATGAAAAAGCACCCCCCTAGAGACTTCTTTAGAGTTTTTAGACTCTCAAAACTATGAAAGCACCGAGGAGCATTTACTAATTCGGGCTTGTAAAATCCACGGATCGGTGACATATCAAGCATTATTCTCTCTTCTCTTCAAGCTTGTAAAAAATGAAGAAATACTTGAGTTGAATCTCTTGGACTCATTAAAACTTAACAATAAAGAAAAGGAAGAATTTCACTCTTTGGGTTATAAGTTTGTTGGAAGCATGGAACCATTGAACAAAGCACTCATTTCAGCCTCCCTATAATCATGTCTCATTTTTTCACTTCTTATTTCAACTATCACTTCGAGTCATTACCCCTCCACTTGTCATTAATACATGGGGAATCTGTTCATGTCTCCTACATGATAGATAAGTCTAGTTGTACCATTTTAAAAGTGTAAAGTTTCCTTCGGTCATATCTGTGTCGTGCTCATTGTTCAAGGATCTTCAATCCCTGTTTGACTATCTTGATCCCTATCATTCTTATTCATGATATTTCCTTGTGTCTACCTTCCCTTTTCTAGTCTTCTAGTTAATCTTGTGATCTGTTGAAGGATTCATTGCCTTCCTCCTCACACTATAGCTTTTGATCAGTACCTCCTGCAGAAGAAGACCTAGAGTTTCGAAGATGGTACCTTAGGATTAACTACTCATATTGGTGGACACCTTTGCATCAATTGTTAGTATCAGTCTTTCACTAACAGTCTGATGGATTCATTCCATGTTCTACTTCAACTGATATATTCATATGGTAGGACTCGTACTAGTTTCTATGGATTTGGACAAAGACCTTAGGTTACATCCTCTATAACCTAAGTTGCGCAAGATTGTGCTATGCTTTGTGACACTACTCCCAACTATTGAAGATTCATTGTTGTACTATTGTGGCTTTGATCCACCATTGTAAAACATATGTGGCCTTGTTGTCTGTACTATATGATGTAATTAAATATTGTAAAGGAGCTTGTGTTCCACTTTAGTGAACATGACATCCTCAGTAATGATTTTGTACATGACTTTGATCTGTCCATTTCAGGTACCTCTTTGTGACCTTGATAACTAAGTCTCTCCATGATAAAAATATTTGTAATGTATTTCAACCATCGCTTCCCTCTGACCTCATACATTAGGGGGCATTTGTTATACTGTGAAACGACACTTCTCCATCTAAGTACTGACACTGAGCATGTCGGTACAAAAAAGGACATTATGGATTGAAGTAGCCTTAAAACTATAGATGAAGAGAAGCCTTAATGCACTTTACTTCCTTCATCCTTGCCCATTTTTTAAAGGAGTTTGTCTTGCATTCACGACTTCTGTCATTGTAAGTCACGAATCATTCACGAGTAGCGCCATATGAAACTCGTGAATAGATGATCAAATGTTGCAAATTTCGCATGTTACCTTCATAAGAGTCACGATTCATTCACGAGCTACCTATATATATGCACCCACGAATACCTTAATACAAAAATTAGAAAAATAAAACATGATTAGCCAGGGACTGTTGGGTTCGAAATCATAACTTCCCTAACCAACCTAAGCCTCATAACTCCTCCTCATCAGCAAGTATAAATAGAGGGGAGTGGTAGAGGATAGGGGAAACGAGTGAGAAGATCAAGGTTATGCTGGAGGAATACATTGGAGAAAGGAGCAAGAGAACTCAGTTCCTAGTCAACAAAGAGGCTTGTCTTAGACAAGGTTGTAATATTCCTTGCTACTAATCAATAAAGAGTGTTTTTCTTCCATACTTTGTGTATTAATGTTATTATTGTTATGAACTATGAAATATATTGATGTTTATCTTTATGTGCAATTATGATCTTTCATTTTTCCTTATATAACAAATAAGATCTCTGTGGAAAGATATCAGTTTGTTTTGCAATTGTTGAATACCTGGAGCTTGAGGAACATTTGGAGAAAAGACTAAAGCTTGGATTAACCTTCGATAGTAAGGTACATGTTCGTTCTGTCCTATTCCCCTCCTTAATGTTTCTGTAATGTTGTATGTCTGCAAGTCAAAAATTAGTAAGTTGGTGACCCTAGGACCCTATGTCATAAGGTAGAATCCTTGAACAGCAAGGGGCATGCTGAAGGGGGGCATGAATATCGTCCCTTGGTAAGACATTATTCATTACATAATGTACTTATTGAAATAGTACTGATTATGTATTCACAAATGTTTTATTATTTTAAATATAGGTGTTGTATATAATACACTAATGTTATTACATTGTTTGTAAATATAAATACAATGCCTCCTAAATGTTAACCGCTAGAGAGAAATTTTACAAATAATATTAGAAATACTACTTTACAAAGTGATGATCAGAATATTGAAGATTGAGTTCTTAATGATCCTATGGACGAAGATGACGTTATTTATATAAATGGATAAGATGAGATAAATAGATTGCTCCAAGACACATTTTCTCCATTGGATCATGAGGACAACCTTCATGATATTCATGATGTTCGTGTACTCAAGAAATCCCAAGAACCTCTTTATGAAGGCTCAAGAAAAATATTCTATCTGTTATATTGTTGTTGGTGAACTTGAAGGTTTTGAATGGTTTATCAAACACTTGTTTCACACAGCTCCTATGGTATGTAAAGTCGACTATTTTCCTCTATTTTTAGTGTTAATTAATTCGTAAATTAGGGATATGCAATATTTGTGACTTATATTGTTTACATTTCATTTTTTGTCAATGTTGCAGATTGTTGTGTGAATTTCTATTGGCACCACGCACATGTCAAGAGGTATTCTTGATTATGGAAGAAATTGGAATGCAGTATCAAGCTATTAATGCATGTCCTAATGATCATATTATATATTATGGATAGTATGCATCAGAAAACAAATGGACACAATGTGAAATTAGTAGATATCGAACTGATCAACAACAAAAAAGTGCCTTGCAAAGTTCTTCATTATATTCCCATTATTCCATGTTTCCAGTGACTATTCAGGTGCCAAAGTATAACACAATTTATGGATTACCATGCAAAGAACATAAGTGAATATGGTGTTCTTTGAATGCCTGTAGATGGTTATGTGTTGAAGAACATTGAATAAAAATGGCCAATTTTTAAAGATGAACCTCGTAATGTTAGAATTTCATTGGCAACTAATGGGTTCAATCCATTTGGAGAGCTTCATTCTACTTACTCAGGGTGGCATGTTTTCATCATAAACAATAAGCTTCCTCCTTGGATGTCGATAAAAAGAGAGCACACAATTTTGGCAATGATTATTCCAGGTGTTTTTTTGAAAGTAATTATATTGTTTTAATGATTTCTTTGTTTAATTGCTGCACGAGAACAACTTTTATATAGTGGGACACATAACTAAATATCATTGTATGTTGAATGATCAATTAGGTAAGTACCATGTTAAAGATATGAATGTATAAATTGAGCCTCTTATCAATGAGCTATTGATGTTATGGGCTGGCATCATTATGTATGACATCTCCAGACCAATAGGGAAAAAAATCCAGTTCCATGGAATACTTGCATGGACAATTCATGGTGCTCCCAAGTTAACACATTTTAGTGGTATGTAACTTTCTGTTGCAAGTCGTTAAAATTATATGTTTTTAAGGTAAATATCATGAATTTTTTTTAAATTAATAATATTTTGATGCTATAACATTAATACATATATTTTGCAGGTCTTCAAACAAAGGCCAAATTTGCATGTCCAGTATGTGGTCCTAGGATAAAATCTCATAATTCAAGAAGTTTAGCAAATGAGGTGTTTGATGAGTGCATGCACTTCCTCCCTATGAACCATAGATATCTAACTACCGATAAAAAAATAAAGAAGAGAATGCAAAGAAACCAAGAAGAAGGAAACCTCACCTATGGAAGTTCGAATATAATAGAAATCATTGAGGTATGCAAATTGTATATGTAGCATATATAAACATGTAATATTACGAATTTTATATTTTTATTGAATTTTCTCTACTGCAAGTGTCATGAATTATTGTTAATGTGTTTTTGTTTGTGTTTAATGGATATCTTTAAGGCATGAATGGGATTCCACGAGGAATGAAGATTTATCCCATACAATTCAGTAGGTTGGGTTACTATGAGCACCTACAAATAACTCATTCGTGTTAATTTTTCTAATCAAATAGAACAAAGGATTACTAAAAGAATAACAAGCACAACAACAGAAAAGAGTACACAAAGTTTTATCCTGGGAAACCCTCGTGGGTAAATACCCATTAAAACTTCCTTTACATAGACTTCACCCAAGTACAGTGTAAGAACCAAAGAACAAGACTAAAATGCTTCCTCTCCTCTAGATGGATTGTTTCTTCTCACTCTAGCGCAACTGCTTGAGTTATGTGTGTGTCGAAACGATTGAGGCGCCTCCCCTATTTATACTGATGAGTGGAGAAGCCTAATAACCCAACAAGGATGACTTGTCTTGGGAGACTCAAAAACACATTTTAATAATACTTTTGTGGGTACTACTTACCTGAATTACAACTGAGGTCTTACCTCAATACTTTACATGACCAATTACATCAATGACATCCATAATCAGAGGAACAACATATATGAAAGGGGTAATAACAATAATAGTAGAAAATAGAACATCTTCTGCAATTACATTTATTTAACACTCTCTCTTAGCAAGGAGGGTATTCTATAACAAAACAATACATCTGTAAAACTGACTGGTAAGTCTATATGTCATAGGAAGTTTTCATGACTATATCATCATTATCATTATCCGTGGAATATCGACATCACAGAACATCACATCTCAATCATTCATCACGAGAAATGTATCTCAATACATCATCATAAGCATCACATCACATTTGGTCTCATCGTCATAAACATCACATCTCATCGCATCATCAATAGCATCACATCTTGCTGCATCATCACACCTCATCGCATCATCATGAGCATCACATTTGATTGCATCATCACGATCATCACATCTCATCGCATCATATCTTATCGCATCATCATGAGCATCACATTTCGTTTCATCATTATGAGCATCACATCTCATCACATCATCATGAGCGTCACATCTCGTTGCATCACATCACATCACCTACAATAAACACAACATTCACAACTTAATGTGAAATCACCCACAACATCAAAATATGTTGGATTGTTTGCAAATGAATGTAGGACCACAACGTCTGCAAATGAATGCAAGACCACAACATCCACAAATAAATACACAACCACAACATCTGTAAATCAATTCCACACCACAATGTCTGTAAATGAATGCAGGACCACAACATTTGCAAATGAATTCCATACCACAACGTATGTAAATGAATGCAGGACCACAACATCTGCAAATGAATTCTAGACCATAACATCTACAAATGAATGTAGGATCACAATGTCTGTAAATGAATGCCAGACCATAAAGTATGCAAATCAATGCAGGACCACAACGTCTGAAAATGAATGCTAGACCACAACATCTTCTATAGGAACTCAATTTTCCATCCCGTCATTAATAATGATTCTTATCATCACTCCCTCTTTCCAGGGAGTTCCTTTTGAACTACAACAAGCTTTCTCTAAACTATTCAAACTTCACATAAGACAGAGGCTTAGTTAACACATCTGCAACTTGTTCCTATGTAGGAACATACTGGAGCTTTATGGCTCTTCTCTTCATCTATCCCAGATGTAATGAAACTTTATCTCTATGTGCTTTGACTTATCATGGAACACTGGGTTCTCTGTGTTGTCTGCCGATTGCACACCAGCAGCAGAAATCTTCTGAAAGCTGTCTCCTCACTTGAGAAAGTGGGAGAGGTGTGACCTTGGGGGCAAGCACAGAGCTAGGTACTGTCACCTACTCCTAGCTCCTTCGTTTAGGCTAAATCCTAACGAAGCCAAGGGGGGTAGTCCCTAACAAAGAGTTTTCTATGGTTCAATGTTTAAGTTAACTTTTAGATGTTTCAGATGCGGATGGGTGTTGTTTAGGAGTTATTGTGATTTAAGATGATTATTGTGATGAATTGAGCACAAGACAAAGCAATCCACGTTGCTATCACTAGAATTGAAAGATAGACACATATTTGAGAACTTTAAAATAGATAAAGCATTCACAGATATGATTTATAATCAAACATTCGATGGACAAATGGCCCAGATTATAAAAAATACTAAAATATGGAACCAGTGCCTATGGAGTCAACTTATGTGAGATGCTTCGTGTATAAAAATATGTGAATCCCAAAAGATGCCAACGAATGTTAGGTTTTGCAAGTGCTCTTGGTAAGTTTTAAGAGTTTTTACTTGTGATCTTCACTTATGGTAGCTGGATGTCCTAACCGATAATACCTTCAGTGGCTCTGTTCGAAGACATGACGGACCTGTCTGGGGTCAAAGGTAATTGTTCAATAACTTAACTACCAGTGCCCAGATTGGGTAACCCGGTGCCTACACTTGGAATTTTCCCACATGACTCAGTATTTATCGAACAATGCCGGTACATTGGTTATGGGGAAAGGTTTTAGTTAAGTTCCTCTTGTGGGGTTAGAGATCCAATGCCATTTCTGAGTATTCTGATCTAAGATCGGTCAGAGCATACTCCGGCAAGGAGGGAAGGGGGTTAATTAATTAAAGGGGTGTGAGTTGCAAATTTTATTAAGTTAATTAATTAAAACTCTTCGACAAAGAGTGCTCTTGACCTCGTCTTATGACTATGGTTCAAGAGACTTAGCTAATCTATATGAAGCTAATGCAGGCATTATGCAGATCTAAAATGCTCTCTGATAGAGAGTGCTCTTGACTTGTGTTTCTGCAAGTTCAAGAGTCTTACTTGTGGATTATTAATTGATTAAACAAGCACAAGATGATATTAGTTGCTTAAACTCTCCGATAGAGAGCACTCTTGATCCACCTTATGGTGAGATTCAAGAGATTTAAGTAGTTGATTAATCTTAGAAAGATAAACAGTTAAACTGAGTAATCAACTTAGAAGTGATGAATTAACAATTAATGATATAAGCATGAGATGTAATGAATGATGAAAACTAGCACTAATCAAATCATGCACACAACACAAGCCTCCCCAAATGGGGGAGGAAGAGAGCGGGGACTTAAAAACCCCAATCAAACAAAGATCTTTTATTAAACTTTATACAATGTGCCTTAAGGAACCTGATCCTTGAAAGGACTTTTCAAATAAAGGTAAAATAACTCTACAAATATTGTAACCTGTAAAAAGGAGAGTGCCTTGTATTTTTACTTTTGAGATCTTTTATTAAACTTGTGAAAAGGGGAAAGGGAAGAAGTTTGAAGAGAGTAAAAAAAGGAACAAAAGGAAAGAGGGCTGAAACAACAGAAGATGAGAGAAGGAAGGCAAACAAACTAAGCAAGAATCAAAACCAAAGAAAGGGGAGAATAGGGCAGCCAACTAAGAAGCTAAGGGATGAACAAAATTGAAGAAAACGGGGCAGAGAAAGAGGAAATAAGTGGTTGTCATAAAAATGCAAAACGGGACAGCAAAAGAGGAAATAAGTGGCTGTTATAAAGAAGGAAAAATAGGACAGTGAACAAAAAGTAAAAGAAATGGCCAAAAACAAGGTTAAAGGAAGCCCAAAAACTAGGGCAAAAAGAGGCAAAAAAGGGAAGAAAGCTAGGGCACACTAGGGCTGTCCAAAAAGAGAAAAAGGGATGGTAAAAAGGTACTAATAGGGCAGCGATGAAGAAGTGGTAAAATAAACAAAGCAAAGCGACCAGTAGAAAATGGATTAAGAAGAGGGACAATGGGAAGTTTTTTGTAGCTTAATTCCTTAGTTTTTTGCAAGTTTTCTCGCTTAACCTGTCATGGAGAGAGAGAAAACCAGCGAGCTATTTACCTGCAAAATGATGGGTTAAACAATAGAATATACTACAAAAATACACCTAGCATTTGAGCAAAATATATGAACCTTGTGTTGCTTCAAATACCAACTAGATCTAAGAGAAAGAACACTTCCTAGATCTAGAAATGGAAGCAAGTAGATGCAAAATATTTACTTTATAGATCAAGATACTACTTGCAACATAAAGTAAAATAATGAGAAAAATTGACTTTAGGGTGAATGGAGAAGATGAACCACTTGGATTTTGAATCCCTGAAATCACTTTGGATCCCAATGGCATGCAACTGCTAGGTACATATGCTTTGCTCCAAGAAGAGTAGATGCAACTTAGGTCAACCTCTTACTTGGTACAATGAAGTGATATGCAAAACAATCTTATACACTTGGCAACATGGGGGTTAAAACATGCATTATTTACTAATCAAATGTCAAAAGCATGAAATACAGCTGAATAAACAATGCTCTTTGAGGGTTTTGAAAGTAAATGAAATAAACATGTAACTTGAAGCTACAAATACCTATTCCTACGTGCTTATAGAAGCCTTCTAAAGCATGTATTAATACCCACACATTATCAAAATTAAAGAAACTAGAACAATTTCACCTCATTAGCAGGAACATATGCACCCAGGATCCACACAGCATGAGCCTCCAAAGCCTTTCTTCATTACAAAATAGGTTGCATAAGAACAACAAGCATTACAATATTTTACCAGAGGTTCTTTACATCAATCATCCACCCTGATAGAGCTGAAAGAGCCTCTATTAATACAATGAGAGAGTGCTAAAACCCTAAAACCAAACCTCAAACCCTAACCAACCTAGCCACCAAACAGAGGTCCAAACCTAAATCGGAGAGCTGGGAGTAAGGGGAGGCCTCCACCTAGGCAAGGTGCCCTCACTCCAACCCTAAACACTGAAATCCACCACAGATGAGCCCACATGTGTGGAAGGCGCCCTCAGGAGAGAGAGGGGCGTGAGCTACTGAAGGAGGCACCCTGCTGCATGGGAAAGCTACCTGCTAGGTCTAGAAACCTACTTTGTTAGGTCTGGGAAGCCTACTGATGGTGTAAGCTTCAGTATTCACCTCGATCAAATCACTAGACGAATGAGAGCTCTCCATCTCATCTTTAGCTGGAGATGACATGTCTAATAACTGATAATAAATTAATTGCTCTCTTAATGATGACTGAAGTTGAGTTATGATAACTCCAATATTGGATAGTAGGGTATTTTTGAGTGGTTCGATCTCCTGATACGTAGAATCTCAACTAAGGTATTCCAGGGATTTTTTTTTCCTTGAAGACGGATCAACTGATACACTAGAATCAGACATTGAACATGTCTGTCAATTGGCGGCTCCTCAGGTAACCCAACTATGGTACAAAAAGTTGGATAAAACTTTGTTAACTTGGTACAACTCTGGTTGTCATAATAAATATCAGTTGCATCCATTTCGATATCAAACAATCCTGTCAACAATTTGTGAAGCCATATTGCTTCACTACAGGATGAACATGCTACAATGTATTCAGCCTCTGCTGTATTGAATGCAACAATGGTATTCTTTCTACAAATCCATGAGATCACACCTGATCCTAAAGTAAAACAACATCCTAAAGTGCTCTTTCTTTCTTCAGCACTTCCAACCCAATTTGAATCAATATATCCACATAATCTAAAATCACTATTAGCTGTATATGTGAGGCCATAATCCAATGCACCCTTTAGGTACCTCATTACATGTTTTTTTGCAACTAAGTGAACATGCTCGGGTTCTACCATATACTGACTTAATGTGTTCATGGAAAAACATATATCTGGTCTTGTATTTGTTAAGTACATCAGTGAGTCGATAATATGTCTATATAGTGTGACATCTATGCTTTCTGAAGAGTCATAATTTAGGAGCTTCAGGTTTGTCACCATCAGAGTGTTCATTTCCTTACAATCCAACAACCCAAATCTCTTTAGGATCTCGACCGGATATTTTCCTTGGTTTAGGAAAAATTCATTTGGAAACTGCCATACTTCAAGTCCTAGAAAATAATGCATCATGCCAAGATATTTCATTTCGAATTATGTCGCAAGATTCTTATTACATTCACTGATGAGTTTCTCCTTTCCTTTTAAAAATAGATCATCTACATATAGTATTAATATCATGATTCCTTCATCTTCAACCTTATAGTAAAGGTTGGTATCTTCTTTACTTTTGGTGAAGCCTAGGCTCATCAGGAATTCATCAATTCTTCCATACTATGCTCTGGGTGCTTGCTTTAATCTATATACAGATTTATTTAGTTGGCACACATGTGTTTTCTTGTCATGTGTCTCAAAACCTGGAGGTTGTTCAATATACACTTCTTCTTCTATGATACCATTTAGAAAGGTTGTCTTTACGTCCATTTGATGTAATTTCCATTTCATCTTGGAGGCCAAAGTAAGAATGGTTCTTATAAAGGTATATTTGGCTACTAGTGCAAAAGTTTCTTCATAATCAATCCCTTATTTCTAAGACAATACTCATGACAAATCTTGCTTTGAACTTTTCAATACTACCATCAGTTGAATGCTTTGTCTTGAAAATCCATTAAGGAAGAGACCACTGACTTATTTTTTATATAAATATTATTTATTTAAGGTTTAAAGATTGTTTACATTTATTGTTGTATATTACAACTAAAATAAAAAATATGTTTGAAATACTTAAGTTATATCAATTTAATTTTGGTTGGTATAGTTATCATATTTTTTCTTTACAATGATGGTTTTTTTTTTTTTTTTACTAAAACGGTTATGGGCCTTTTATATTAAATTCTGGCTAAACAGCTGCCAGTGGCGTTACAAACAATGTTTCTGATCCAGCATATGCATTATGTCCAGTGATACGGGCATAGTTATACTAATAGATCCCTTTACAAAACTTCTGGACTTTACTAAACAGACATAGAAATTCATAATAGCGTATACATAGTAAAGAAAACTAGTTTTGCATGGGTAAAACCGAGCAGAGAGGATGGAATTCAACCGAGTTTGGCTATGGGCCTGTCTCAGCGTTCTATCTTTGGAGTCTTTCCATGCTCCTTGAGCAGTGCTTCTACCTTCTTCTCTAACTCTGCCATCCGGTTCCCTATTCCTCCTCAGACGTTGGCAAGATCCTTCATACTCGCCATATTGTCCTTGAAGATTTCCTCCCAGAGTTCTTTGAGCTCCTGTTTCATGCATTCCCAGTGACTTGTTCCAGTTTTTTGCATTCTGATCTACTTGGTCTCCAGCCTGTTTACTGCATTCTTCACTTCATCAAGGTCGATCTGAATTTGAGTGAGTCTTGCCTCGAAGTTGGAGGACGAGCTTGCAGCCATCCTTACTTGGCTCGACCTGCGAACCACCTAGACCCCTGCATGTGTTCTGAGAGTATCCCAGTGAAACCTTCAACGTTTGACAGTGCAGATTGCAGTTAGAATTGGCCGGGAGCTTCCTGATATAGGCCCGATCCTTCCTTTTCCTTAATCACTTGGTCCAATTCTCATCGATTTCCTCAGATTTTCCATGTTGGGTACGAGACTCTCTGGAGGGCGTCGATTGGAGGCTATTCCCCTTGATCACAGAGCTGGTACTGGAAGAGCAAGAGCCATGTGAAAGGCTCCGTCCAAGTTTTGTCTTGCACCTGTACTTCCATCTCCTCAACTACCTCATTCTGCACGCCTGCGCTTTGGATTCTTCTCTGTCTAAAGTCGGTCTGCTCTCTTTCCTGACAAGAGAATTCCCATTATTCAGCTCTCCTTGATCACTAAGGGATAGGCTCATGATTTTTTATTCCATTGATGAGGATAACTCCCTTGCTCAAGGAGGCACCTATATTGGCTTCATGGTCTACCATCTGGTTGAGATTCCTAAGGACGTGGTAGCAGTTAACTTCTTCAAAATATTTCATCTGGGCTATGACCTTCCGGTGGTAGTGGGCCAAGCCCATGTTATTAGGGGCCTTCTTCAGATTGAGAGCCTGAATGATGATTCTGGAATCACCTATGATAGCCAACTTCTTAATGGATATTCTTTTGGCTTGAGTCATACCTTTCCAGATGGCGAGAATTTCAGCTATGCTATTTGTGTTTTGACCCAACCCCCAAGAGAAGTTGAGGACAATTTTCCCTGAATAGTCTAGAAAGACCCCCCCGCTTCCCACAGGTTCGGGATTCCCTTTCGAGGCCCCATCCACATGTAGAATATGCTCCTTTAGTGAAGATCTCCACTTTATGAACTCTTGCTCCTATAACCTGATTTCCCATGGAGAGTAATGCTTAGAAGTGTTCTTGGTTCTGGCTAGAAGGGAGGGTTGTAGGCCATGAAACCAGTTGTACTCATCTTTGTCAGGGGTAACCTCATTGGTGATTTTAGTATTAGAAGCTACCAGCTCTCCTAGCAGCGACTTCACTTTGATTGCAACTTGGGCCGGTGTTCCTGCCATATCCCTGAAGATTCTGTTATTATGTTCTAGCCACAACTTCCAGCAAAGGATTTTTGGAACCCACATCCAGCACTGCTTTAACAACTTCAACCTGGAGAAGGAGAAGGGAACAATTTCGGGCCAGGAGGCAAACAAAGAGGGGACAGAAGAAGGGAGGGTCAGATTCAACTGTTAAAGAATTATATTCCAAAGTTCTAGAGAAAAGGGGCACTGAAGAAAAAGGTGGATCGAGGTTTCCTCATGGTAGACACAAAGAGGGCATTGTGAGGGCCCTTCCCAACCTCTTTTTATAAGGTTGTCCCAGGACAGAATACTATCATTTAGGAGGGACCAGCAGAAGAGTTCAATTTTGGGGAGGGAGGGATGAAGCCAGAGGTTTCTCCACATAGTGGGGTCCGGGGCAGCCCATGGAATGGCTTGTAAGGCTGCATAGCTAGCAGATGCAGTGTAAGGCCAGAATAAGAGCCCCTGCCTCTTTTGTCCTTATTCTTGGTTGAGATGGGGATCAGCCCTTGAAGAGCATCCAGAAGGGAACGATCTTCACGTTATAGATCTTGCGGGACATCCCCCAGGTCCCACTTAAACCAAGAGTCATCCGAATTCCAAATAGATAAGTCCCAGAGGGTGACTTTGTTGTTTGAGTGGAGCCAGTTTTTAATGTTTTCCATCCCCTCCAAGGCTTTTAGAGGGGACTGCCCTAGAATGGAGTCATCCCAGAACTTGATTTTGGTGCCATTCCCCGGAATCCAAGTGATATTGGAGGTGATCAAATCAAGGGATTTTAGACAGAGAGAAAGAATAGGGGAGCCTTTCTTAGTCCGGGGGGGGTGATCAAGACACCTCTCTTTGTGACCATAGAAGTATTTAGTCCTGAGGGCTTTGGAGCTCCAAGTGGTTTTACCGCTTATCATTTTCTAGAGGATCTTGCACCCATGGCTAAATTCTGAGTTGCCACATCTCTGATTTGCAGCCCCCCTTCCCATTTAGGGGCTTTGACCCTTTCCCAACTGACTAAGTGCATTTTTCTTCCTTCATTTCTTCCCCCTTCCCAAAGGAATTTTCTCAATAGACTATCAATGTCTTTCACAATTCCTTTCGGGGCTAGAAGGATCGACGCCTGGTAGACAGGAAGGGAGGTAAGAACAGAGTTTATTAGGATTGTTTTCCCTGCTTTGTTTATCCAGGTTGCACCCCACGCCATGATCTTAGCCTTTATCTTGTCCACCAGAGGCATCCAAAGGCTCCTTCTGGGTGTTTCTTTTACGAGCAGAATTCCTAGATATTTAATGGAGTCCCACTTGGATGTTCCTTCCATTTCCAACGTCCTGGATATGTCGATCATTTCTATGGGGGGGCAGTTCCAGCCATAAATTTTGCTTTTCCTCAAACTGATTTCGCTGCCTGAGACTTCAGTATAAGCATCCAGCTCTTTCTTGAAGGATCTTGTCATGGTGAGATTGGCCTGACCCAAGAGGAGGGTATCATCGGCAAATTGAGCATGGTTAATTCTCTTCACTCTGGGGGATATTAAGAGGCCGATTAGAGAACATTGCTGAAGGCTCTATGGAAACTTAGGACTGACGCTTGAATGACATAGAGCAGGGGAGACAAAGGACAGCCCTGCCTGAGTCCACTAGAGGTGTGGAAAAAGTTAGCCAGTCTCCCATTAACCAAGGGGGCAATCCATGGCCCCGAAATATAGGCTCTAATCTAGTGAATCAACTGGGGGTGAAATCCCAATTTGAGCATTACAGCAAAGATAAAATTCAACTGAACTTTATCAAAGGCGTTAGCAAGATCTAGTTTGACTATCATACCTTTCTCCTTCCTTTGGCAACTTGAATGAATTGCCTCTTGAACAATAGTAATGTTGTCCTGAATTTGTCTTCCCTGGATGAAGCCCCCCTTGTTCTCCAGAATGATCCCGGGGAGGACTTTTTTTATTCTGTTTGCTATAACTTTGGTGATGATTTTGTACCCCATATTGCAAAGCGAGATAGGGCGGAATCTGGAGAAGCTTTGGGCACCTTTCTCTTTGGGAATTAACGCTAAAAAGGAGGAGTTAGTGCTCCCTCCTATTTTACTGTAGTTCTGGTATTTCCTCACCATTTTAACCAGATCTTTTTGAATGATATCCCAGCAAGCAGTGTAGAATCTGGCTGTGAAACCGTCAGGCCGGGGAGCTTTATCAGGGTTCATTCCATGGAAAGCTTTTCTTATCTCCTCAATCTTTATAGGGGCTGTCATCCTTCGATTGCCCTCCTCGTTGATTAGCATGGGAACCATCGACAGCGGATAGTGATCCAGTCTAGGAGAAGCTTCCATCTCTTCTGTAAACAGATTTTTATAAAATGAGTGGGCTGCATGTTTGATCTCATCAAAATTATTGAAAGTTTGACCTTGAAATTGGATTTCTTTGATGGTGTTGTGATTCTTCCTATATTCTGCTTGCTTGTGGAAGAATGAAGTATTTTTATCACCAGCTTGGAGCCAAAGGCATCATGCCTTTATTCTCCAGTATTCCTCTTCTCTTCTCAGCGCTTTATGAAGCGCCTTTTGCAGATCAAACTCAACGTTGAGCAGCTCAGGGGTGATCAAGGCAGTCTCCATATGCAACTGGTGGTTACCTAGAGCTCTTTGGGCTTTTTTCCTTTCAAGAATAGGGGAGGGCAGGTTCTTAGCCTAGTTTTTAAGGGCTGCTTTGAGCCTTCTCAATTTTTCTTCCCAAATGAAGAAAGGTGAGCCCGAGACATTCTTATGCCAGGTTTCTGAAACCAGGTCATAGAAACCGTCCATGGAAATCCAAAGCAGGTTGAAACGAAAAGGTATTGGGCCCATATTTTCTCCAGGGGTCAAGGAGAGGGAGATGGGCTTATGGTCTGAGGTGCAAGCCTGGAGGATTTCAGAGTTGGCGAAAAGGCCAAGAGTCAGGAAGGAGGTGTGGACAAGGAAATGATCCAGGCAGGCAGCAATGTGCCCCGGTCCCACTCTTTTATTGGTCCAGGTGAACTTGCCTTTACTAGGTTTGATATCCTCCAGATCCCAATCCATTATGATGTCTTCTACCCACTCCCTTGCTGGGTCTCTTACAGGTGAACCTCCTTTTTTTTTCGAGACGGCAAGAGTGACATTCATATCTCCGGCGAGCACAGGATTCTCATGCAGGTTAGTAGATAGGAAAGAATTCAGATATTCCCAACAGTCTTTTTTTTCCGAAAGAAGAACCGGGGCATAAATGTTGAAAAGGCTAACTTGGTGTCCTGTTTCTCGGTGCTGCAATTTCATGAAAAGCCAGTGGATGGTACTATAATCCTCTAGCAGATCTAGTGAAGTGGAGTTCCATAAGGTGGCTAGACCTCCTGAGGCTCCCCTGGCGCTTACGGCTCTACCTTCTCCTTTTTTCCAAAACTTTTTGCTGGCCTGGATGGTCTCAGGCTGCTCCATTTTCGTCTCCTAGATCAGAAGTACCTCCGGGGAAAGTCATTCTAACTAGATCTTTAACTGCTTCTTCTTTAGACTTACTTCCCAGCCCTCTGCAATTCCAGGAGACGAACTGCATTAGGAGCCGGAAGGGGGAGGGGTGGCTCCTTTCGAAGCCTTGCCTTTTTTTGAGGATCTAGTTTCCATCATATCCGGGATGGTTTGCTGGACTCCTACTGTAACATCCCTGTATGATTTCTCCTCCCTTTTTTTTCTTTCTGGTTTCCTTCCTCTAGGGGTCTTCTCAAGGGTTCCAACAGAGCTGCTGGTCTCTGTGGCCCCCTCGTCAGATTCAGCTCCGGGTTCAGAGCCTAAGGAGATATGCTCATCATTCGACTTCAAAGGGTCTTTTGCAAAAGGGGCGCTCTTGACCGGAGCCGGATTTTCTGAGGAATACGGGGATTGAGAGACTATATCTATGAATTCTTTCACAGGTTCCTTTGATGTTTCAGCGGCTTCTTTCGAGGGCTCCTTCGGAGGACTTGGATTCATAGGTGGTGGTTCCTTCGCCTGTCCAGGTCTTGGATCTTTGGGTTTTGGGCCTACTTTGCTTTTCTTAACCTTTTTCCATCCTTCAGCTTCTTCCTTCTCTGGGATTTGGTTCTTTGGACAATTCCTCTGAAAGTGTCCATGCTCTTGACAGGTTCTGCATTTAAAGGGGAGGTATTCATAGTCCACTTTCTGATAGTGAGACCAGGTTTCCACAGAAAGCTTCACTGCCTCCGGGAGCCCTGCCTCCAGGTTCACTTCTACACATATCCTGGCACAGTTGTATATGGAATTGTTGTCTGCCTTATCAATGAATTTACCTATTCCATTCCCTATCATTTGCAGTGCTTCATAGTTCCAGCAGTGAACCGGCAAGTTGGGGAGCCTGACCCATACAGGTACCTCCTTGGGTAGGTCCACCGTGGGATCGAAATCCGGAGTCCAACGATTCAGATACAGCCCCTGGGTTCCCATAAAATATGGGCCATTTCTGAAAATGAGATCCTTATCCTCCTTATTTATAAACTCGAAGAGAAATTAGCTGCTGCTCAGGGGGTAGCAGGTGACTCCTTACTTGAGATGGGGCTTCTAGTTTCTTTGGATCCAGTCGTCGGTGGTTTTTGCTGAGGGCCAAAGCCCCATGAACTGGCCAATCAGCCCTCTCTTTGACAGAGCAAGGGAAATCTTTACCGATGTCGTCTCTGGCAAGGTGATTTCAGGGATTTCTTCAAGCTTTTTGATGAATTTCGGGACCGTGAAGGGGACTTTACGCTTACCTCCACTGGCAACCAGTCTCTTGAACGCATCCACCTCTGCTGACGGAGGGGGAGGGGGATCCCCAACCCCAGCGGCGACCATAGCTCGCTGAAGCCTGAACCCTAGGCGATCTAACCCTAATGCTCCTCTTGCTCACGCGCCTCAATTACCAAGTCTCTACTCAGACTTATGTTACTCCAAAGGTAGTTGAAAGTTTACAATGATGGTATTTTTATTATGGTCTATAAACAACTAAAAAATCTCATGAATTTTTCTCTAGTATGGATATGGATATTGATATACATTAAATAAAGGTTATAATAATCAAATCCAAAAATATCACTTATACTAAATTCATGTATTATAAAAGTGGCTTCATACAAATTTCTTGAAATCGATCTTCATTGCAAGCTTAACTAAAACTATAGCACTGAGAAAATGATTAATGAAGGGTGGTAAACTTATTATGGACTTGGAAACAAATGTAAATAAACATAACCATTTCTTTGGGATAATAAGGAACTCCTCTTTGACACTCTTTTTACTCATGTTATCTTATATTGATGTGAAATTTTGGATGACATCTCTAGAGAACTATGTAGAAGGATAGAGAAAATCCAAAAGCCTTTTATAACATATAATCCCAATATTAAAGGAAATACACCATATCAGGTATCATCTTCATGGAAATGAGTCTCTCTCTTATTGAGAGCATGACTATTACTAGGTACTTAATGTACAAGAACAAGATAAACAACATGGGAGACAAGATGATCCCTAAGATTACATCATAGTCCATTCCAAACCACTTGTGGGTTAAGGCTGGCTATAAAGATGCAAAGTCTTGGTTAAATCATTAAGAAGTTAAGGAAGAGATCACTCTAAAAAATATCGATGATATTAAAGGTATCAATAAAGCATTAGAGGATAAGAAAAAATTAAGATACTATAAGGAGGCGATCAATCATAATCTAGAAGATAAAAAATATCTCTTGTTTTTAACTAGTGTAAAGAATAAATTCATAATTAATTACTAAAATAAGAACAAACTGTCATGAGCTCCATAGTGAAACAATGTACTAGATTAGCATAGATCCATTTTAAACCCAGATCTATCAAGCACCGAGAGGGATCCAATTTTTTTAGGTGTAGATTTTTTTACCATTTTGATCCCTCTCGGTACTTGATAGATCTCGGTCTAAAATGGATCTTTGTAAGTTTTTTTTTCTATATTTTATTTAAGTCCATATGTAATTTATATTTTTAATTATTTAATTTTTAAATAATTTTTTTATTTATGTCGGCTAACATAACACGACTAACATGACAGGATCTCCCCCATACTGGGTTGGAAAGCACCTCGCTTCTCTCAGTGCAAAGATTCCTAAAATATCATGGGATGACAAAATTGTCATCTTTACGACATTAAGAGGGTTGAAGAATAAAAATACTTTCTAATATAGTGTCTTATGTATACACCTATTAGTGTGCAATTTCAAAATATTTTATGCTACATTGACCTTCCTAACTTTTTTAATTCATCACATCTATGATGATTTAGAAATGATTTTCTTAAATATTTTTTAATGTAAAAATAAAATTTGAAAGAAAACCAAGTCATTGCTTTCCTCTTTTAATATTTGATAGATAAAAACTAGCCTTAATAAACATTAATAACTATCATTATCAATAAAATTAAAAATAAGAATTATATATCATATTAGATAATGAAAATAATAATAATTTGAAAAATAGAATGTTTTTTTTAATTATTAATAATAAGTCCATAGATCACATCAATTAGAATGGAATGTTTTTATTAAAATGTGTATATTTTATCATTCTATGTAAAAATATTAATTACAATAACTTCTTTATACAGTAAATTTGAAGAATAAATTTAAAGCAAAAGTATAGAAAGTTGCAAGTTATAAGTATTTTTCAAATATACAATATTTCAATTTAACAATAATGGAATGTCATGAGCTTCATAATGAAACACGACGTTGGACAATTCCTAAACATCATGGGTGGAAAAGATTTTCCATCTCTGTGAGATTATGAGCATTGGGGATGAAAGTCATTTTCTCTTAGAGTGCCCTGCATACACTCACATTAGACCACAGTTTCATAATCTTTGTTCCAATACAAACCTCACTAACCTTCTAACATGCCAAAACTATGGTGACCTAGGAATGCTTATTTCTAAGATTTTTGAGCATATGACTAAAATTTTACAATAATCCAAATAATCCCTTTCTTTTCTCGTAAGGTTCAATAGACATCGACGTTGTGACATTGTCGTTGTCGCTGTCGTCACCATCATCGTCATCGTCGTCACCGTCGTCACTGTCAATTCAAATAGTTTTATATAAAATAAATTAAAAAAAATTCAAATAATGTAAATAGAATGCTATTAATATTTTCAATATTACATTAATATATTAAATTTATTATTATTACTATTTTCAATATTTCTTTATATATATATAAAATTTAAGATTATTTTCTTAATACAAAACTCAAAACTTGGT
This sequence comes from Pseudotsuga menziesii, assembly GCA_001517045.1. NCBI lineage: Eukaryota > Viridiplantae > Streptophyta > Pinopsida > Pinales > Pinaceae > Pseudotsuga > Pseudotsuga menziesii. The sequence continues at coordinate 84,065 of LPNX010297191.1, read as the reverse complement.
GTATCAACTTCCCTCGTAAATCATCTTTATATATAATATTTAAGAAAATAATCTTAATATATGACAATGGTATCTTTGCCTAGCTCCTTTAAAGGAATCCCTTAAAATAAGCATTCTAATTCTCCAAATCCTTTGAAGATTGTGAAGTTAAACATACTGTGTAACATTGCAAGAGCAACCTCATGTTTTTGTTTAAGTCATATGACCGAAAACAAAAAAATGATGTAATATGTAATAGACATTATATTAGTAATATATAAATATAGTTGACTATGGCAAATGCGAACACAAAAGAAATGGGGGACCATGAATCCATGAGAGACAAATTAAATGGAGGGGTTGTAGATAAGCCTGGGGTTTATCACATAACCCTATCCCTATCCTAAAATGCCTTAAAAATATTATTATAAACCTTAACACCTTTTCTTTATTTAACTTTAAACATGATTATGTGTTAAATATAAGGCGTTAATGGGGAAGATACCGTGGGGTATTTTGGAGAGACCACATAGGGTCAACCTCTCATGCAATAAAACAGGGAGGAGAAAACAAAAAGTGGGGGGTGGGGGAAATCCATATCTTTTGTTGTTGTTTCGACTATCCATTAGATAATTCACGGGGAATCTCTATTAGGGTTTGATTATCCATTGTGGTTGGTTGGCCACTGATCTCGATTATCCATGATATCTAATAATCCATTGTTGTTGGTTGGCCATGGTTTCTGATTATCCATTGTGGTTGGTTGGTTGGATAATGTATTTGGTTGTCCATGGTATAGGTTGTGCATTTTCTTGTAAGAAATTTTCGAAAGGAAGAATTCAGAGTGAATTGTATTTCTCTTTATGGATTCATGATCTCAACATGGGGGTACCTTGTTGAGAAATTGATGGACAAGGAATCTATGGTCGGGTGGTGCGTGCCTCACCCATAGTTATTTGCGTAGTTTCTCAATCATCCATATAAGTTTTTATTGCTGAAATTATACTTTGAATGTTTCTAGTGTCGAGAAATTTCTATAAATCCAAGTTAATTGACCGAGTTTGAATTAACCTATTAAATCTGAAATTTACTATTGGCATTTACTGATATGCAATGAATAATTTTGTTAAGGACTAGATTGATTTATGTGCTTGCTGATTTAGAGGTTAAATTAATGGTCAATTACCTGTTAAATTCATTTATTGAGAATTTTTCCTGAGTTCTTACTTGTTGGATTAAAATTCTAGATTTTAGATGTGAAGTGTTTAACAAAAACACTCAAAGACATTTCCTTCTCTTTCTCATAATTTCTTGCCCAAGTTTGGGGTAAGTGATTGTTGCAGCCGCAACTGTTTTCCCAAATTTTTGAAATTTTGGACCCTCCTCTTAATTTTTATCTTGCCTAGAATCGTTTGGATCCATGAACTCTGCTTTTGTTTTCCCTCTGCTGCAAGTTGGGATTGCTTTGAGGTCAACTGTTTTTATGCTTTTCGAAAAATTGCTTATGTCTAAAATTGCTTTGGGTTGCGGATTTTGAAGTCGATTTCAATTTGTTGTCCTTTGATCTGTGATTTCGTCCTTTGATATCAGAAGTCTATTTCTCGTTTTTGCTTCTGTTTCGGAGGTGAAACAGACTTTTTCGTCGCTACCCAGCCGAGAGTCTTTTGGAGCTTAACATTTTAGTTTGGTTGTTCGGAGGTCGTTTAAACAACGCATCAGAGCCATTTTTTCCTACAGAGCCTCCGTTGCGGAAGCTAAACGATGAATGTTCTAGCGGAGAGATTTTATTTTTCTGATGCCGTGATGTTACTTTTTTTACTAACCGTGCACTGTCGAAGGCGGTTGAAGTTTGAGTCGGGGTTTTTTTTTATCTCTATGACGCCGTTGTTTTGAATATGAGACCAACTTTTTAGACCGCTGTGCAACCTTAAGTTTTCCAAACACTTAACGTTTTCATGATGTTTCTGTGCCATATCGAAAAGTTTTACAACTTTGATCGAAGGTGGTAGTCTGATTGATTTCCGCCACTGTGGCTCCCGAGCGAGCTAAATGTCCGCCATGTAAATGCTCTACTTGTCGATGTTTTGTTATGGTTTTCGCTGATTTGTTTTATTTGCCACAGAGCTCGTAGTCTTTCCGTCTTCTGCCATTGCGGCTGCGTAATGCACTAACCACCCGACGTTTATGTCGTTCTGTCCGCCGACAAGGAGCTTTTCCGCCCGATGCTTTAGTATTTAACCTTTCCGACGTCGATAGACTTAATGGTCTCGCGGAACTCGTTGTCCGTCTGAAGCCCGCCGTCACGGCTGATAATTAAACTATTTTGTCGATGCGTTAGTGATTTTCCCGCCGGTGAAGGTTTTTCCCGCCTGTTCTATGTGTGTGTTTTTCCCTATCCAATGGGTGACAGAGGTTTCATATTCTATCATTTTAAGGTTTTCATGATGAGAACACAGTACAGGGCCTCATTTTGATGATCAGTTTTATTGTTAGTATGGTTTACGTTTGTTGAAAAGATGTAGTCCGAATTAATTATGAATTTTGTTTTAACTACAGGCGGATTTAGAAGATTCTTTGGACTCCTGCTGCAAATACGACATAGCTGGAGGACAAAGTAGAAGGAAGCTGGCTGAAAAGTGATAGGCAGAGATATTATGAGATCAATGAAATCTTTAAGGGATAAATAAGAGACAAAGCGGAATCGTTAGCAACAGGGGCCCAGGCTTGGAAAGGTTCATCAGTTACTAAGTTGGTCCCGTTTTATGAAGTACTCATAAGTCTTAATCCGAAATGTAACGCATTATGTGAATCATGAGCACTCGCAAGAGGACAAATTTGTGAGATTAAACGGTTGGGGGAGCCCAAAGGTCAGGGGGTTGGGGAAACCCAAAGGTTTTGTTGTTTTGTTTAAATAGAGGGAAGTTAGAGGGAGTGAGGGCTTTTTCCCTGGAGAAACTTGTGAACTATTGGTTGTAAGAGGAACTACTTCGTTTTGCAATAATAAATTACAAATTTTGCCTGTTGGAGAAGTTGTTGTGTGGAATGTTCGAATGTGATGAAATGAACAATGTTGAAGGGGAACTATTTCATTTTCAACTGTGTTTCATTAACTGTGAGAGCGTTCTAACTTTCTGAACATATGTTCTTATCTGAATTTTCTCTGGTTTATTCTGTGATAATTTCCACTATGGGTAATGGAGGGTTTAACGGTTGATGAGCTATCTTGTCATGTATATCTCTATTCATGTTTATGTGTTTTGATTCTAAGAACAACTATCTGTGATTTATCTTAACATGTGAACAGTATTACATTACTCATGAATTAATATCTCACTCCCTAGGGACAGCTTAGTTAGTATTGTTTTTTTCTAGTTGTGTGTGATTTAGATGTGAGAGAGTCTAAGATAAGAGGTAAGAACCTGCACATCACATTGTGACCACTCCTTGCATTCTTAATCAATCTACATCTTAGATAAGCACTTGCATATCATACTTAAAGTCAAAAAATACAAAAATATATACGGTGGACCGGGCCGCAACCGGTAAAACCCTTTGTTTTTGTTACTTGATCTACGGTAGCCGGACCTCAAACCGGACGGATTCCCTACACCAAACAGTCACGGGGTAGTTGGGAACGTTGACTGGGGAGAATCCCTTGTTGTTGTTGCCTGCGAATTTCCAGGCCTCAACAGTGATTTATCTGTTTAGGCCACACCTTTTATTTGCTTTCTATAAGTCCAAGTTCATATTTTGAGTGGTTCCTCGAGTTAAATTGTTGTTGGTTTAGATTTCTGAGATTGCATGCTAAATGTTTGTGAAAATTATTGAGTAAAGGTTTAGAATGAATTTCTGTTTGGCATATTTTTCACCTTATTATGTTTAAAACATTGTTAGAGTTTGAAAGGAATTGTTAGGTACCATGTTTTTAATGACAATGCTAGGGAGATATTCATGTAGCTGCATTTTAATACTAGAAATTTTGCAGTATAAGTTTTCAGTCGAAGAACCTAATGCTTTGATTATGAATAAAGTTTTGTTAATGGGTGTGCAATGGTTAAAGGTGTATAACTTAAATTGTCACTTGTATTCCAAATATATGTAGTTGGCGACACATTTTCCTATTGAAGCCTTGCTTTAGAACTTGCACACATAATGTTTGACAAAAGGTCTCATTAAGACTTAAACCTTGCACATAAAGTGTTTGTCAAAACATGTCTCCAAAATGTTGAACATGTTGTGTTTGTTAAAATGTTTCAAGGAAATATTGTTATGTGAAATGCCAAAACGAGTTTTGTTTTTGACAAAACTAATTTTGATTTCTACAAAATTGATTATGTTTTTGTATGTGTTTGCTACATGAAATTATGTAGCAATTTCCTATAGTAATGTTCTGCCAAAACCTACCATTTTACAGACTTCTAGTAGCAAATCTGTTTCTGATTTATACAAAGTTGGTTGCTGGTTTGTTTTGTATAGGGATGCTAAGAATAATCATGTAGTGATCTCTTATAGGAAATTATGTAAAAAATCACATTTTCCATAATTTCTAGTAGCTACGGAGAATTTTGTAGAAAAATGTGCTCTATTTGTATGGGGGGTTCCTTTGGGTATGTCTTAGTAATTGATTAAACATTATTGCATGCAAAGAGAAAGGGTGTCACCCCTTTGGGTTCAAATCAATGATGTTGCAATTGTTTGGATATATATATTCGTGTATTCCGTGGGGGAGACCACTAATAAGTGCATTCATCTTACATTCCAAGGTGTATATGGCCACAAAACCTGTGGTTTACCATAAATGTCTATGATTAAAAGAGAACAAGAGAACATGTTATAACAAGCCAAACACACAAAAGTTGAAGTAATGAGTGGTTGTGGTTAATATTTCATAACAAGGTAGATGTGATAGATCAATGAATTTATGTATTAATTTGTTAGAACCTCTATATTTATAGTCTTTCTTGATCTTTATCTAAAAAAATATTTGTATATATTTTTGAGTTCAGTATTGTAAAGATATGTTACATACTATTTATTCAGATTTTAGAATAACATCTCTAAATATCACATAATGTTCATTTAGAGCCATTAAAACTCAATGATATTGGAGTGTACCATTTTCATGTGCTCTTCTGTCTCATACTACCCACACATTTTAGAATAACATCTCTAAATATCACATAATGTTCATTTAGAGCCATTAAAACTCAATGATATTGAAGTGTACCATTTTCATGTGCTCTTCTGTCTCATACTACCCACACACCTCTAGAAAATATATTATATATTAGGAACATTTACATTTATTTTGAGACTGAAATTCTCAATTCTTAAAAATATCAAAACTTAAATTTCCCAAATTCAAAGCATATAACTGTAATACCATATTAAAGTGGGTTTAATGGTTTAATACATATTCAAAGCACTAGCACTATGTTAAGGATTTTTATTTCTCCAAACTAAACGGATAGTGAAGGGCGCAACTATATGACAACTATATGACTTGGTAAGACACCCATGTATATCACCCCATTCAAATAACATGGTAAATGGTAAAAGAAATTGAAAGTATGGAGCACTTCTAATAATCCACAATTCCTAATAGATACAAAAGATAAGTTGATAACCAAGTCACTTTTCTTGAGTTTAGAAACCTTAGAACGAATGGAGAAGGGATTGATTTCATTCAATCTATAACCATGAAAATTACCACAATAATGATACTTTAATGCATTTGAGGTGGAGTTCTAAGTAAAGTTGAAATTTGAAGTCTTACTTTGCATGTCAAGAAAATACCATGGGCCAAAAAAATCATAACCTAATCAAATTTACTTAATATGGAGAGACAACAAGACCATGACAAAAATAAAAAATTTCATATTAGAATATATATATCTCGTCCCACATCCCATGAAACTTACCACAGTGTCGATATTTTAATATATTCAAGGTGGATTTTCAAGTGGTGCTACATGGAAATGGTGATGTGATAGATAATAAAACTCCCTTGAATGGGTGTACCAAGTCAACAAATCATGTCTATAGTGAACTATGTTGTGTCATTTTGGAGAGTTTAGCATTAGGGACGTGTCATTGTGTTCCAGGGATTCAAGGCTTTGGTCATTACATTCTATTGGGTTCTCAATGATGCTCATAGAGATGCAATTTGTGGTTCTTTTTCTCTTGGCCAACTTTGGAAGCCTAATAGATTTTATTGTATTGTTTTGAATTCAGTGTTTGGTGAATCTTCTCATGTTTTTGGAGCATTATGTAGGAGGTATCCTATTTTAGGAGTAGGGATATTATATATGGCATGTTAGTTCCAACATTCAGTAGGTTGAAAACATGGCATGCTCCCATTTCCATTTTGATAATTGCACACTTTGTGAAACTTTAGAATTAAGAAAGAATATGAGGTGTGAGCACCGCAATTCAGAAGTTCAAGAAGCACTTTCTCTCATCACTTGGATATGTAAAGGATGGAAAGAGTATTGGGAGAACATAGCCAAAGTGGAATCACAAGTTAAAGAAGGGCATATCATTAACACGCCCAACTAGTTGAAAGCTCATACGGTTAGGGAAAAAGAGTTCCTAGAGTTCAGGGAGAGCCAAACAAAAATATATGAAGAAGCCAAATTTATCTTTTTATATGAGATGGTCTAAGATTTATCTAGTGGCTTGTGTCTTAATGAAAGAACCACACAACCCTTGGCTCCACCCCCATTTCCCATCGAGGAAGCAAGGGTAAAAGAAGAAGATATCATCCAATAAGTTCAAGGTGATATATCAATGAGATCAGTTAAACAAGAACCTAATTCTTAAATTAGAATTAAACATAAAGTTCCTAATAAATTTTTTAAATTAGAATTAAAAATAAAGCTCCTAATAAATTATGTAATTCTTGGATTTTTAATATTTTACAAAACAATTTTTTTCTTAGTGTATTTCATTAGGTATGCAAATTATGTCCATAAGAACAACTAAACTAACACAACCATTAAGCAACAATTTTAAGCTTATATTTTATATTAACTTGTTCTACATAAAACCATATCTAACTTTTTTATTTAAAAATAGGAAATATATCTAACTTTTTATTTAAAAATAGGAAATATATCTAACTTTTTATTTAAAAATAAGAAAAACTCAATGCCATGATCAGCTTAAAAATTAGTAATGGACAATCTCTTCCATTCACTCTTTCATAAATGAATTGGGGAGAATAATTTTATTGATTTTATCTTCCATTAAAATATTTGCATAGTAAGGGAATCTTCATACTATTAATTTCGTACAGTCATTGTTCACACTAATGAGGTAGAAGTTATACTTTGAATTTTTCAATCTACTTTAATTTTTCTTTTTCATTTGCTTTTCTACATGAATGGATGTTTGTTTAATGGTTTGATTATAGTGAGGTTGTATTCAATTTCAAGGATCATGCCAATTATCATGAGATAGTGGACAAAATAAAGTTATGTACACATGCCAACCAAGATAACATTAAAACATGTTCCAATCATTTAGTAAATCTAACAATAATGAATGAAATTTCTAACAATAATGCCAACATTTTAGTTATATCCATAATGTGAGGTCACATGATTAAATCTAAAAAAAAAATTTAACTTTTTAAATTATTTGAAGCTTTAGATTTTATATTTTGATCGACTTTAAATTATTTATTTATTTTTAAAATATTAATTATATATTTTGTTATTAGTATATATAATTTTTTTAAAGTTTATTTTTTTTAAAATAAAGGGTTAAATTTAATAATATGTTTGGTTTTATGTAAAGATTAAAATTAAATTTAACTAAAAATTACATTTTCATCGAATGTAGTTTTAACGATAATTACACGTTATATTGATTTTTTTGTGGATACTTTTTACATTGAAACCGTCTTTTGGTTCTAGAGTAAGACCTAAAACTACTTTTGATTGGTTAAGAGCTTGTCTTTCTAAGACACAAGAAATATCGATGAAAGTCTTCCCCTTTATGGATCACTAGTGTGTCATTTAAGTGGCATATATTTTTTTTAAATAATGATGATGAGTCAACCCACTTTGCAAATTTAAACAATTTTCAAAGTTCAATTTCCTTTATTATTATTATTATTATTATGAATCATCTTACTGTTACATGTGTGGTTTTTTTTAAAAACCGAAACGGTTAATAATAGATTAATCAAGTGGTCATGGCCTCAGCCTAAAACGACCATAACTCAAAATTACATAGACCCAAATCCTGTGAAAACAAATGAGCCACAATTCATGACAAGGAGGCTTACAATTTTAGCCAAACTGAAACATAGCCTTTAGGAGCAGAATATTAAAATGACAGGAAGTTGGGACTGGGCATGATAAGCAATGCAACAGATCTCTTCATCGCTAAGAGTTTGGAGTTGGAAATATGAGCATAACAAACAATGCAGTAGTTCAACACTGTCAGCCGTACATACTTCTTTAGAAACAATTCTCCAAAATCAAGTGTTGAATGTCCATCTCGGGAATGGAACCATCGTCTGATTTGCCGAGAATCCAAAGAAACCTACATAGGACTTTATAAATCTCGCTATCTCAAAGGAGATCTACTTTTTGCTTCAACCATTACCATAATTGCTCAAAGAACAACGATCCTTTCATTTCATGGAATGGGGTGGAGGATCCTAGGTTCAACATTTACGATTAGAAGGCCACGATATAGCTTACAACCCTTATTAGCGAGCTTGTCAGGTTCATGATTTGATCCACACCAAATGTGATAGATTTGGGTCTTGGAGAAGCAGTGTAGAGCCCTTCTTGTCCGATTTAAAGACATATTGAGGCTAACATTTCCAAAATTATTACCTAAGTGCATAATTTTGATCATCACTTGTGAATCCCCAAATATTTGGACCCGAATGATTCCCTCAGCTAAATCCAACTGGAAACCCTTAAGAAGATAAAGTGCTTCAGCATGATTATTAGTACAATAGCCTAATCCCCAGGTAAAACTAATATCAAGAGTTCCTTTTGAGGAGAAGATTGCACCGCCTGCTCCAGCGACTCTGGGGTTCCCTTTGGAAGCTCCATCGAAAAAGATGGTTGCAATATTTTGGAGTTTCCACCAGTTTTGGAAATCCATATTTTTTTATTTTTTTTTCTTCTGGATTTTATGAAACCAAGCCAAAGATGATCTACATGGGTGTCTCAATCTTTCCACTTTCTCCTTAACATCTCTGAGAGCAGGGCCTTAGCTTTGGCAGCCAGTTGTGAAGGGTTTTGTCTTTGATTATTGAAGATGATGTTATTCCGAGCTAACCATATTTTCCAGCAGATTATTGTAGGGAGATTAAACAAAGAATTTTTCCAAAAGGCTTGCAAAATAGAGAAGGGGGGGGATGGTTTTTCCAAGTAGAGAACAAAGGCACAATCGAAATCTGAGAAGGAGGCGGGATGTTTAGATCCTAGAGGGTAATAGTCCAAACAAAGAGTGCAGAGGAGTAGTACACGAAAAGGTGGCCAATGGTTTCTAGGATATTGTAGTAGAAAGGTCATAGGTGGGGTCCCAAGAAGCCTCTTTTAACAAGATTTTCTCAAGTTAGAAAATTCCTATGCATTAAGAGTGAGATGAACAAATTGATTTTGGGGAGGCCAAACGGGTTCTAGACTAAATTCCAGAGAGAAGGAGTGTGAAGAGACACCTTATAAGTTTGTAACACTTTGCAGCATTGGGCTGTTGATTAGAAGCCTGATTCCCCCCATCTCCACTTGTCTTTAGCATGTAGATGGAGGGGGGCGTCCAATGAGAGACAAGAGGAGGCAATTCATCTGAGGAAGAAGACGTTTTGGAGCTTCTGGAAGAGACCACTCCAGAAAATTTCCAAGATCATCCCAATGGGAAATGTCGGCAAGAGTTGTCAGACCTCTTTGAGTAAACCAGGTGTTGATATAAGAGAGAGAGGATTATTTCTTGAGCGGAGGGGAACCGTTAATGCTATCTGTCCAAAGTCGAGTTTTTGAGTCGTTTCCAAGGATGCGAGACATCTTCTAATAAAAAAACTTGACTCCAACTCTGCAAAGGTTCTAGATTGCGCGTGGATCTCCCTTTTAAGTATTTTTTCCACTAGAATGATCTTACAATATGGGAACGGTTGGAAAACATCTTCCAGGGGATTTTTTCGTCGAGCACCAGTTTGACTAAGCGAGGATCTCTTACCTGTAGACCGCCATAGATCAATGGTCTTATGATGGCATCCCATATTACAAGGTGTAATTTTGTTTGATTTATTTTTCCTCCTTTCCATAGGAAATATATTAGAAGACAGGAGACTTGGTCCATAGTTGAATTGGGAGCCAAGAAATTGGAGAATTGATAAATGGGAAGAGAAGAAAGCATTGATTTGATCATAACCAATTTCCATGCATAATTGAGCCAATGTCCTCCCCAGGCGATAATTTTGGTCTTAATCTTGCTAAGTACCTCTATCCAAAGAATGGATTTAGCTGATCCCAGAGTAAGAGGGAGGCCTAGATAGTTAATTGTTTCCCAAGAAGCATACCCTGAGAATCCCAAAAGATGAGATATTCGCGGAATTGTGGTTTAGTCAACATTCCATCCACAAACTTTACTTTTCATGTTATTTACCATATCTCCTGAAGCTTGAAAATAATTATGAATTAGATCTTTAAAAGCTCTGGTGATCTTTAAGGAGGAACCTCCCAGAAAGAGAGAATCATCAACGAATAAAGCTTGATTTAGAGGAGGGATGCCTTTTCTAGTCGAATCCCTGGGATCTTACCTGCTTCTATGTAAGCAACCAACTTCAATGCTAAGGGGATATGCCGTCAATATATAGCGAATTCCTCGCATAGCTTGAAAAAAACCTGCAGGCCTTCCATTTACTAAAGGAGTGTTCCAAGGATTATAAATGCAAGATTTGATTAAATTTATAAAATATTTACTGAAACCAAAGCAGGAAAGAACTTTGAATAAATATGAATGCTTCAATCAGTTAAAGGCATTTGCCATATCTATTTTTAGAAGCATACCTTTTTCTTTTCTGAGTTTGCTGGAGTGAAATGCTTCTTGAAATAAGATCACATTCTCCAAGATTTGTCTTCCTTTTATAAAACCTCCCTAGTTGCGTGAGATCAACTTGTCCAACAAGGATTTGATTATATTAGCCAAAATTTTGGAGATAATTTTATAATAGGCATTGCAAAGCGACATGGGTCTGAACCTAGCGAAAGAGTCAGGGTTTGTTTATTTGGGTATCAAAGCGAGGAAGATGGAATTGGTGCAACCTCCGATATTGGATTTCAGATGCAATACTCTTATCATTCGAATAAGGTTGGTCTTAATTATAGGCCAACAATATCTATAAAAATGAAATGAGAATCCGTCTGTATTGAGGGATTTGTTCGACTCCATTGACCATATCACATTGATGATTTATTCTTCAGGGAAGGGACTCAAGGGAGATTGATTATCAGCATAATTTATCAGGGCGAGAATGTGATAAAGGAAATCAACATCTACCTCCTCATCAGTTTGACCATTCTCTGTGTACAAGTATTGGAAGTGAACTTCTACAACCTATTTGGTTTTTTCAAACCCATTTATTATATCTCCCGCAGAAGTAGTGATCTCATATATATGGTTGTGGGATAGTTTAGCGTTGGTTTGCTTGTGGAAGAATGAAGTGTTCTGAACTCCTACATGTCGACACAAACTACAAGACTTCAATCTCCAATAATCTTCTCATAATGAAGAGTTTGAAAAACAATGGATTGTGCTTGTTTCTCCTTCATCGGATTAGAGGAAGTGATGTATGTCTTCTAGATTCATCTACAGAGAGGACAAATCCTGAATTGCTTCCTTTCTAGAAGAGAAGGGGGTTTTGGAAGCTTTTTTAACCCAGTCCTTTAAAGCATGTTTTGTGAGTTTAAGCTTTCGTTCCCAAACAAATCTCGAGTAGCCTATGATGGCAGAGGCCCAATATTTGGAGACTGTTTCCCAGAATCCTTCCTTCTCAATCCATAGTGGGATGAATCGAAAAGGGATTGGTTCTATATCTTCCTCATATTTTAAGTGCAAGAGAATAGGTTTGTGGTCTGAAACAAGCTTGGTTCAGAATAGTTGAGGATATCATTTTTCTTTCTAAAAAGAGAGAGATCTGAATTAAAAAGCGATCAAGACATGCTACTATATGTTGAGCTCATGTTCGATTATTAGCTCCTATTCAATTATTAGATCCTATTCTATTATTAGACCAAGTGTAGCTTCTGCTTTTTGGTTTGATATCCACAAAGTCCCAATGTTGAATCATATCTTCTACAAAGCGAAGCATGGTGTCTCGTTCGTTGTTTCCTCCTTTTTTCTCTTTGGGTCGCATCACTAGGTTGAAATCCCCTACAAGAATAATGTTTGTTGGGGTGTAGGCCTCCAAAATATCTACTAAAGTGTTCCATCAATCTTACTTCTCTGAAAAGTGAACAAGCACATAAAGTTTGAAAATAGCAATAGTTAATTTTCTTTGAAGGTGGTAAAGTTCTGTGTAAATCTAGTGCTGATTTACAAAATAGCTTTTCAAGGAAAATTCCTCTTCAGACCACAATGTTGCTACCCCTCCTAAGGATCCTCTTATACTTACTGCTTTTTCGACATTTTTTTTCCATTTGGTTCTTCTTAAGAGAAGAAGTGATTCCTTGTCTATTTTGGTCTCTTAGAGAATGAGGATATATCAACACAGACAGGGCCTTAATGTAGCTGCCAGACAAAGAACCAATTTTTCCCATTTCGAATTTGAGAGATCAATTGTCAAATAATGCGACATAGGTTGAGCAATTCATTCCAAGATGAATAAGAGGGGACGGGGATATTCCAAAACAACCCAATTGAATAAGTTGATATTGTACGTCTTTTTTCATAGAATTTAACTCAGCTTTTGTAAATAGAGGTAGGATGCAAGTTTGAACTCCCTCACCTTCGATCCTTAAATTCACTTATGTTTTTTGGATCAATTGTTTTTCTTTCAACTGAAAGAAATTGAGTTTGAAGACATAAGTTGGATTTAAAGTAGGTGGCTTCTATTCTAGTTAGGGATTTACTTCACCATTAAAGTACTTTTCCTGGTCATTTTCTTCACCAAATCATTCTTCCAAGTCACTCATGGAGTCACTTTGATCCATGGAAATAAGTTTGACAGATTCCAACTTTGACTAACGCTTACTTGACTCTAAGTGTGAGATCTCTTTGATTTTCTAGGATTGCACTTTCTATCATATAACTTTCCCAAATTCAAAGCATATAACTTTAATACCATATTGAAGTGGGTTTAATGGTTTAATACATATTTAAAGCACTAGCACTATGTTAAGGATTTTTATTTCTCAAAAGTAAAGGGATAGTGAAGGGCGCAACTATATGACAACTATATGACTTGGTAAGACACCCATGTAGATCACCCCATTCAAATAACATGGTAAATGGTAAAATAAATTGAAAGTATGGAGCACTTCTAATAATCCACAATTCCTAATAGATACAAAAGATAAGTTGATAACCAAGTCACTTTTCTTGAGGTTAGAAACCCTAGAACAAATGGAGAAGGGATTGATTTCATTCAATCTGTAACCATGAAAATTACCACAATAATGATACTTTAATGCATTTGAGGTGGAGTTCTAAGTAAAGTTTAAATTTGAAGTCTTACTTTGCATGTCAAGAAAATACCATGGGCCAAAAAAACCATAACCTAATCAAATTTACCTAATAAGGAGAGACAACAAGACCATGACAAAAATAAAAAAATTCATATTAGAATATATATATCTTGTCCCACATCCCATGAAACTTACCACAATATCGATATTTTAATATATTCAAGGTGGATTTTCAAGTGGTGCTACATGGAAATGGTGATGTGATAGATAATAAAACTCCCTTGAATGGGTGTACCAAGTCAACAAATCATGTCTATAGTGAACTATGTTGTGTCATTTTGGAGAGTTTAGCATTAGGGATGTGTCATTGTGTTCCAGGGATTCAAGGCTTTGGTCATTACATTCTGTTGGGTTCTCAATGATGCTCATAGAGATGCAATTTGTGGTTATTTTTCTCTTGGCCAACTTTGGAAGTCTAATAGATTTTATTGTATTGTTTTGAATACAGTGTTTGGTGAATATTCTCATGTTTTTGGATCATTATGTAGGAGGTATCCTATTTTAGGAGTAGGGATATTATATATGGCATGTTAGTTCCAACATTCAGTAGGTTGAAAACATGGCATGCTCCCATTTCCATTTTGATCATTGCACACTTTGTGAAACTTTAGAATTAAGAAAGAATATGAGGTGTGAGCACCGCAATTCAGAATTTCAAGAAGCACTTTCTCTCATCACTTGGATATGTAAAGGATGGAAAGAGTATTGGGAGAACATAGCCAAAGTGGAATCACAAGTTAAAGAAGGGCATATCATTAACACACTCAACTAGTTGAAAGCTCATACGGTTAGGGAAAAAGAGTTCCTAGAGTTCAGGGAGTGCCAAACAAAAATATATGAAGAAGCCAAATTTATCTTTTTATATGGGATGGTCTAAGATTTATCTAGTGGCTTGTGTCTTAATGAAAGAACCACACAACCCTTGGCCCCACCCCATTTCCCATGGAGGAAGCAATGGTAAAAGAAGAAGATACCATCCAATAAGTTCAAGGTATAAAACCATATCTAACTTTTTATTTAAAAATAGGAAATATATCTAACTTTTTATTTAAAAATAAGAAAAAGTCAATGCCATGATCAGCTTAAAAATTAGTAATGGACAATCTCTTCCATTCACTCTTTCATAAATGAATTGGGGAGAATAATTTTATTGATTTTATCTTCCATTAAAATATTTGCATAGTAAGGGAATCTTCATACTATTAATTTCGTAGAGTCATTGTTCCTACTAATACACTAATGAGATAGAAGTTCTACTTTGAATTTTTCAATCTACTTTAATTTTTCTTTTTCATTTGCTTTTCCAGATGATTGGATGTTTGTTTAATGGTTTGATTAGAGTGAGGTTGTATTCAATTTCAAGGATCATGCAAATTATCATGAGACAGTGGACAAAATAAAGTTATGTACACATGCCAACCAAGATAACATTAAAACATGTTCCAATCATTTAGTAAATCTAACAATAATGAATGAAATTTCTAACAATAATGCCAACATTTTAGTTATATCCATAATGTGAGGTCACATGATTAAATCTAAAAACAACTTTTTAAAACATGTTCCAATCATTTAGTAAATCTAACAATAATGAATGAAATTTCTAACAATAATGTCAACATTTTAGTTATATCCATAATGTGAGGTCACATGATTAAATCTAAAAACAACTTTTAACTTTTGAAATTATTTGAAGCTTTAGATTTTATATTTTGATCGACTTTAAATTATTTATTTATTTTTAAAATATTAATTATAGATTTTGTTATTAGTATATATAATTTTTAAAAGTTTATTTTTTTAAAATAAAGGGTTAAATTTAATAATATGTTTGGTTTTATGTATAAGATTAAAATTAAATTTAACTAAAAATTACATTTTCATTGAATGTAGTTTTAACGATAATTATATGTTATATTGACTTTTTTGTGGATACTTTTTACGTTGAAATCATCTTTTGGTTCTGGAGTAAGACCTAAAACTACTTTTGATTGGTTAAGAGCTTGTCTTTCTAAGACACAAGAAATATCGATGAAATTCTTCCCCCTTATGGATCACTAGTGTGTCATTTAAGTGGTATAGATTTTTTTTAAATAATGATGATGAGTCAACCCACTTTGCAAATTTAAACAATTTTCAAAGTTCAATTTCCTTTATTATTATGAATCATCTTACTCTTACATGTGTGGTTTTTTTTTAACTGAAACGATTAATAATAGATTAATCAGGTGGCCGTGGCCTCAGCCTAAAACGACCATAACTCAGAATTACATAGACCCAAATCTTGTGAAAACAAATGAGCCAAAATTCATGACAAGGAGGCTTACAATTTTAGCCAAACTAAAACATAGCCTTTAGGAGTAGAAGTTTAAAATGACAGGAAGTTGGGATTGGGCATGATAAGCAATGCAACATATCTCTTCATCACTAAGAGTTTGGAGTTGGAAATATGACCATAACAAACAATGCAGTGGATCAACACTGTCAACCGTACATACTTCTTCAGAAACGATTCTCCAAAATCAAGTGTTGAATGTCCATCTCGGAATGGCACCATTGTCTGATTTGTCAAGAATCTAAAGAAACCTACATAGGACTTTATAAATCTCGCTATCTCAAAGGAGATCTACTTTTTTCTTCAACCATTACCATAATTGCTCAAAGAACAACGAGCCTTTCATTTCATGGAATGGGGTGGAGGATCCTAGGTTCAACATTATGATTAGAAGGCCACGATATAGCTTACAACCCTTATTAGCGAGCTTGTCAAGTTCATGTTTTGATCCACGCAAAATGTGATAGATTTGGGTCTTGGAGAAGCAGCGTATAGCTCTTCTTATCCGATTTAAAGACATATTGAGGCTAACATTTCCAAAGATTACCTAAGTGCATAATTTTGATCATCACTTGCAAATCCCCAAATATTTGGACCCGAATGATTCCCTCAGCTAAAGCCAACTGGAAACCCTTGAGAAGATAAAGTGCTTCAGCATGATTATTAGTACAATAGCCTAATCCACAGGTAAAACCAATATCAAGAGTTCCTTTTGAGGAGAATATTGCACCGCCTGCTCCAGCAACTCTAGAATTCCCTTTAGAAGCTCCATCGAAGAAGATGGTTGCAATATTTTGGAGTTTCCACCAGTTTTTGAAATCCATATCTTAAAGTCTGAAAATCCAAGCTGGATTGGAAGCTGGGCGCTTACCAATATTTATCTTTTTTTTTCTGGATTTTATGAAACCAAGCCAAAGATGATCTACATGGGTGTCTCGATCTTTCCACTTGCTCCTTAACATCTCCGAGAGTAGGGCCTTAGCTTTGGCAGCCAATTGTGAAGGGTTTTGTCTTTGATTATTGAAGATGATGTTATTCCTAGCTAACCATATTTTCCAACAGATTATTTTATGGAGATTCAACAAAGAATTTTTCCAAAAGGATTACAAAATAGAGAAGGGGGGAATAGTTTTTCCAAGTAGATAACAAAGGCACAATCGAAATCTGAGAAGGGGGGGGATGTTTAGATCCTAGAGGGAAATAGTCCAAACAAAGAGTGCAAAGGAGTAGTACACGGAAAGGTGGCCAATGGTTTCTAGGATATTGTCGTAGAAAGGTCATCGGTGGGGTCCCAAGAAGGCTCTTTTAACAAGATTTTCTCCAGTTAGAAAAATACTATGCATTAAGAGCAAGATGAACAAATTGATTTTGGGAAGGCCAAACGAGTTCTAAACTGAATTCTAGAGAGAAGGAGTGTGAATATATGCCTTACAAGTTTGTAACACTTTGAAACATAGGGCTGCTGATTAGAAGCCTGATTCCCCCCATCCCCACTTGTCTTTAGCATGCATATGGAGGGGGGCGTCCTATGAGAGACAAGAGGAGGAAATTCATCTAGGGAAGAAGACGTTCTGGAGCTTCTGGAAGAGACTACTCCAGCCAATTTCCAAGATCATCCCAATGGGAAATGTTAGCAAGAGTTGTCAGACCTCTTTGGGTAAACCAGGTGCTGATATAAGAGAGAGAGGATTATTTCTCGAGCGGAGGGGAACTGTTAATGCTATCTATCCAAAGTCAAGTTTTTGAGTTGTTTCCAGGGATGCGATACATCTGCTAATAAAAAAACTTGACTCCAGCTCTACAA
Organism: Pseudotsuga menziesii; assembly: GCA_001517045.1. Classification (NCBI taxonomy): domain Eukaryota; kingdom Viridiplantae; phylum Streptophyta; class Pinopsida; order Pinales; family Pinaceae; genus Pseudotsuga; species Pseudotsuga menziesii. The sequence goes on along the minus strand of LPNX010297191.1, from coordinate 66,235 downwards.
AGGTTCCAGATTGCAGTTCCTTTAGGGATTCTGTCAGATTGTAAATTGCGCGTGGATCTCCCTTTTAAGTATTTTTTCCACTGGAATTTTATTACAATATGGGAATGGTTGGAGAACATCTTCCAGGGGATTTTTTCATCGAGCACCAGTTTGACTAAGCGAGGATCTCTTACCTGTAGATCGCCATAGATCAATGTTCTTATGATGGTATCCCATCTTACAAGGTGTAATTTTGTTTGATTTCCTTTTACTCCTTTCCATAGGAAATCTCTGAGAAGACGGGAGACTTGGTCCATAGTTGAATTGGGAGCCAAGAAATTGGAGAATTGATAAATGGGAAGAGAAGAAAGCATTGATTTGATCATAACCAATTTCCATGCATAATTGAGCCAATGTCCTCCCCAAGCGACAATTTTGGTCTTAATATTCCTAAGTACCTCTGTCCAAAGAATGGATTTAGCTGATCCCAGAGTAAGAGGGAGGCCCAGATATTTAATTGTTTCCCAAGATGCATACCCTGAGAATCCCAAAAGATGAGATATTCACGGAATTGTGGTTTAGTCAACATTCCATCCACAGACTATACTTTTCATTTTATTTACCATATCTCCCGAAGCTTGAAAATAATTATGAATTAGATCTTTAAAATCTCTAGTGATCTTTAAGGAGGAACCTCCCAGAAAGAGAGAATCATCAACGAATAAAGCATGATTTAGAGGAGGGAGGCCTTTTCTAGTCAAATCCCTGGGATCTTACCTGCTTCTATGTCAGCAACCAACTTCAATGCTAATGGAATATGCCATCAATATATAAATGAAGGGAGAGAGGGGATGCCCTTAGCGAATTCCTCGCGTAGCTTGAAAAAAACCGGTAGGCCTTCCATTTACTAAAGGAGTGATCTAAGGATTATCAATGCAAGATATGATTAAATTTATAAAATATTTACTGAAACCAAAGGAGGAAAGAACTTTGAATAAATATGAATGCTTCACTCACACAAAGACATTTGCCATATCTAGTTTTAGAAGCATACTTTTTTCTTTTCTAAGTTTGCTGGAGTGAAATGCTTCCTAAAATAAGATCACATTGTCCAAGATTTTTCTTCCTTTTATAAAACCTCCCTAGTTGGGTGAGATCAACTTGTCCAACAAGGGTTTGATTATATGAGCCAAAATTTTGGAGATAATTTTATAATAGGCATTGCAAAGCGACATGGGTCTGAACCTAGCGAAAGAGTTAGGGTTTGTTTATTTGGGTATCAAAGCGAGGAAGATGGAATTGGTGCAACCTCCAATATTGGATTTCAGATGAAATACTCTTATCATTCGAATAAGGTCGGTCTTAATTATAGGCCAACAATATCTATAAAAATGAAATGAGAATCCGTCCGGATCGAGGGATTTGTCCGACTCCATTGACCATATCACATTGATGATTTCTTCTTCAGAGAAGGGACTCATGGGATATTGGTTATCAGCATAATTTATCAGGGCGAGAATGTGATAAAGGAAATCAACGTCTACCTCCTCATCAGTTTGACCATTCTTTGTGTACAAGTATTGGAAGTGAACTTCTACAACCACTTTGATTTTTTCAAACCCATTTATTATATCTCCCATAGAAGTAGTGATATCATATATATGGTTGTAGGATAGTTTAGCTTTGGTTTGCTAGTGGAAGAATGAGGTGTTCTAATCTCCTACCTATAGACACAAACTACAAGACTTCAATCTCCAATAATCTTCTCTTGATGAAGAGTTTGAAAAACAGTGGATTGTGCTTGTTTCTCCTTCATCGGATTAGAGGAAGTGATGTATTTGTCTTCTAGATTCATCTACAGAGAGGACAAATCCTGAATTGCTTCCTTTCTAGAAGAGAAGGGGGCTTTGGAAGCTTTTTTAACCCAGTCCTTTAAAGCATGTTTTGTGAGTTTAAGATTTTGTTCCCAAACAAATCTCGAGGAGCCTATGATGGGAGAGGCCCATTATTTGGACATTGTTTCCCATAATCCTTCCTTCTCAATCTAGAGTGGGATGAATCGAAAAGGGATTGGTTCTAGATCTTCCTCATATTTTAAGTGTAAGAGAATAGGTTTGTGGTTTGAAACAAGCTTGGGCATAATAGTTGAGAATATCAATTTGCTTTCTAAAAAGAGAGCGATTTTAATTAAAAAGCGATCAAGACGTGCTACTATATGTTGAGCTCCTGTTCGATTATTAGCTCCTATTCAATTATTAGATCCTATTCTATTATTAGACCAGGTGTAGCTTCCACTTTTTGGTTTGATACCCACAAGGTCCCAATGTTTAATCATATCTTTTACAAAGCGAAGCACGGGGTCTCGTCCATTATTTCCTCCTTTTTTCTCTTTGGGTCGCATCACTAGGTTGAAATCCCCTACAAGAATAATGTTCGTTGGGGTGTAGGCCTCCAAAATATCTACTAAAGTGTTCCATCAATCTTGCTTCTCTGAATAGTGAACAAGCACATAAAGGTTAAAAATAGCAATAGTTAATTTTCTTTGAAGGTGGTAAAGCTCCGTGTAAATCTAGTGCTAAGTTGCAAAAGAGCTTTTCAAGGAAAATTCCTCTTTAGATCACAATGTTGCTACCCCTCCTAAGGATCCTCTTGTACTTACTGCTTTTCCGACATTTTTTTTCCATTTGGTTCTGCTTAAGAGAAAAAGAGATTCCTTGTCTATTTTGGTCTCTTAGAGAATGAGGATATATCAACACAGACCGGGCCTTGATGTAGCTAACAGACAAAGAACCAGTTTTTCCCATTTCGAATTTGAGAGATCAATTGTCAAATAATGCGACATATGTTGAGAAATTCATTCCTAGATGAATAAGAGGGGACGAGGAGATTCGGAAACAACCCAATTGAATAAGTTGATATTGTACCTCTTTTTGCATAGAATTTAACTCAGCTTTTGTAAAGAGAGGTAGGATGCAAGTTTGAACTCCCTCACCTTCGATCCTTAAATTCACTTATGTTTTTTGTATCGATTGTTTTTCTTTCAACTGAAAGAAACTGAGTTTGAAGACATAAGTTGGATTTAAAGTAGGTGGCTTCTATTATGGTTAGGGATTTACTTCACCATTAAAGTATTTTGCCTGGGCATTTTCTTCACCAAATCATTCTTCCAAGTCACTCATGGAGGCACTTTAATCCATGGAAATAAATTTGTCAGATTCCGACTTCGACTAACGCTTACTTGAATCTAAGTGTGAAATCCCTTTGATTTTCTAGGATTGCAGTTTCTACAAAGCAATGAGCATAAGAGATATTCACAAACTCAATGAGTTTTTGTTTTGGATTCACTAAGATTCTTTGAAGTTGTTGAGGCCCGAAAATTCGCAGGCAACAACAGTAAGGGATTCTCCCCAGTCAATGTTCCCAACTAGCCCCCTGACTGTTTGGTATGGGGAATCCATCCAGTTTGCGGTCCGGCTACCGTAGGTCAAATAACAAAACAAAGGGTTTTATCGGTTGCGGCCCAGTCCACCGTATATTTTGTATTTTTTGACTTAATGTATGATATGCAAGTGCCTAATTAACCATGCAGGGCGATAAGATGCAAGGAGCAGTCACAAAGTGATGCATAGGTTCTTACCTCTCGTCTTAGCATTCACAAGCATCTAAATCACATACAACAAGAAATTAAAACTAACTACCTAATCTATCCCTAGGGAGCAGAATTATCATCCATTGGTGAGTAATACATTTTTTACATGCATAATGAAAAGTTACAGATAGATGACACTTCTTTCAAGACACATGAACAATTGCAGATTTTTTGAACAACCAGTTAGCCAATTGTTTTATGAACAACATTCATTACTCACAGTGGAAAACATCACAAAATATACTGAAAATCATTCAACAAGAACATAGGTCCATGAAGTTAAACACTCTCACAACTAATGAAACACAACTGAAAATGAAATAGTTCCCCTTCAACATTTTCATTTAAACACATTGATACATTCCACATTTCGATTTCTCCAGCAGGAAAAAGTTGCAGTTTCTGATTGTAAAACGAAATAGTTCCTCTTACAAGCAAATCGTTTACAAGTTTTTTGAGGGAAAAAGTCCATGTCTAAGTTCTACTTTCAAATATTTAAACTACAACTGCAGACTGCTCGGGCTGCCCCCCAAACGTCTGACCTTTCAGTTCCTCAACGCTTCATATTCCTCTATCATTTTTGCGCATGCTCGTGATTGGCTGAGTAACTGCCGGACCTTTCAGAGCTGCTCCTCTGTCACCATTCATTTTGTCTTTTTCCTTCGTTTTTCCTTCTTGTGATCCTGCTAGTTTCGGCCCTGCCTCTACCAAACGGTCCATCTTCCTCCACGCCGCGGTAGTTTGACCGATCTCCCGAACCCACCTGCAATCAATCGAAAAGCATCATTCATTGGAATGGCATTTTAGACATTAAAATTAACCCCCTGAAACAGCTAATCCACAAGAAAAAGGCCAAGTGCATCTCTTGATTTGGAAAGAGTTTTGATTAAGCCTTGGGCGGGAAAGTTCTAAATCGACAGTCAGAACACTTTGGCATCGGACGCGAAAAGGCTTTCCTAGCCGCAACGGCGGAAAAGACAAGATCTAAAGTCACGCAAGACGCAGGCGGGAGAAGATTTAACCGGAAGTCAGACGTCTTTACACTTCGGAAGCTGAAAGACTTTGAGAGCCGTAACGGTGGAAGGGATAAGAGCTAAAGACATCCAAAACGCGGCCGGGAAAAGCTCAATCAGAAGTCGAAATATATTACATCGCAAGCCAAATGACTTTCCCAGCCACAACGGCAGAAAATAAAACGCTACGGGTATGCGATGAAAAGTTCAACACGCATCGGCAGTTGGAGCTCTTCATACTTCGGATGGCTAATCGATTTGGGAGCCACAACAGAGGACGGGAAAAGGCTATCAGCCACCGATTTAACATAGTAAGACGCCTGATCAATAAAAATGACTTAAGTGTTTCGGACAGCTTCTCAAACTCAACAATGGACAGAAACCTGTTATGCCTCCGCAACGGCGACCCACAATAAAGAACACTTGGTTCGATCAACAAGCGAAAACAAACTTAGAATCTGCAACTCACCATAAATTCCAAACGCAATCAAAAATAAAATCTTGGGCGAGAGTTAAGCTTTTACAATCATATAAAATTAAAACACGACAAAAACTCAAAGGATCCAACGATTAAAACAATGCAAAATCATGAGAAGGGGCCCAAAATTTAAGAAATTTGGGGAGAATGGTTGCAGCTGCAACAATTGGCGATTACCTGGTGAACCTAGATCTCTGGGCGGTCGTTCTTTGAGTAACAGACTGTTTAAAAATAAATGCATCTATTGAATTCTTCTAGCTATCTGGATTTCTCAAATGCCAGAAGTGTGTACCTTTAATCATTGATGATAGTCCAATTTGGGAGAGTGGAAACCAAGATTTTCAAGTCCAGATAACTCTGTTGAGGCCAGAGGATGAGTTTCATTATTACTTTTGTTTTCAGGTAGCTGATAGCTTGGACACCACAGGATTGTAGTATATGGTAAATAGAAATATTCGTTTGTTCCTCATTCCCATGCCACTTTAGCACTTTTTTGCTTCTGGACTTTTGTCCCTTTTATATATGAGTCCTCCTGCATGCCTTTCTTACTGAATCTTAATTCAGGATCCTCTATCCCATAGTGTCCTTTTGTGTGAGTGGTGTACTTCAAGTTTCAGCTCACGGATGGAGGGGATCTTTCGGCAATTTAGTACTTATGATTCAGCACCTTCTTTGATTTATGATGCTTTCATAGGAGTTTTTGACTCTTTATTTTCCTTTTGGCATTCGTTTCTTGGCATGGGATCATTTATATTTAATATACTGTTCATATTGCTCCTTTCCATGGGTCCTCTGTTGTCGCTCCTTAGAAAATTTTAATTGTGACGTGGATGGAGCCTCAACATAGTATTCCAGACTCTTCGGATCTGGTTTATTTCACAAGGGTTAAGCAGGACTTCAATGCACACAGAGCTTATCCAAGAAAACTGCTAAACTGGAAGAAGTTCTTTTAGCAATACGCAGTCTGAGACCCAAATTTTTTTATCATTCCCAAATATTTTGATGTTCTCCATGCAACCGCGGGTTCATTCCCTTTATTGAAACCAAGAAAATCAAACTAAAGCAAACTGAAAAAACATGACTCAAAAGACAGCCAAACAGATTATTTATATACAAGACAGAAGAACCCAAAGAAACTCAGGAAAAATAAGGCTTGAGAACCAAACCATTCACTGGTAATTTCTCTTCCCACCCCTGCAGATCCTGCAACTTATAAGTAGAAGGGCCAAGCTTTGCTACAATCTGAAAAAGGCCTACCCACAACTGCTGGAATTTAGTGTGCTTTCCTTTCTCATCATGGGGGTGATCCCATTTGAGGACTAAGTCTACTACTTCAAAGTCTTTTGTTCCAACTTTATGTTTGTCAAACCATCTCTTTACTAACTCTTGTTGTTTCTTAAAGTGTTCTCTAGCTTTAGATCTAGCCTCTTCTACTTTCAGGAGATTATATATTCTTATTTGCAAAAATTCATCATCCGACCCTCTAGACTCTTGAGCTAGTATGGAAGAGGGTAGCATGATATTGGGAGGAAGGATGGCTTCTTTACCATAGACAAGGGTATATGGAGACACTCCAATCACAGACTTGGGGGTGACCCTATCGGCCCAAAGGGCATTTGGTAATGCTGAGTGCCAACTCCTCTAGTTTTCTACCACAGTCTTCTTTAAAATTCTAATCAATTTTTTGTTAGAGGATTCAGCCAGGCCATTTCCTTGTGGATAGTAATTAGCAGAATAATGCAATTTTATCCCTTTATCATGAGCAAAAGCAGTCAATTTAATTGATGAAAAGTACTTAGCATTATAAAAGACTAACGAAACTGGAACTCCAAACCTGGTCATGATATGATCTTGCAGGAAGCTGATGACTTCGTCTTCATTTATCTTATGCAGCGGGATAGCTTCTACCCCGTGAGTGAAATAATCAGTAGCGGTCAGAATGTACTTGTCCTGTAGAGAGGAATTCGGTTTTATTTCTCCAATAATATCCATCCCCCATTGCTCGAATGGCTCCGTGATCATCACAGGCTTTAGGGGTGCTGCTGCGTTAGGTTGTCTCCTGCTACACCTTTGGCAAATATCACACTTTCTGACATGTGCGTGTGCATCTTTGAAGAGCGTAGGCCAATAGTAACTGGCTCTGAGTATTTTTTGGGCCATAGTATCTCCTGAATAATGTCCCCCAGCAGGACCATCGTGCAATTCTGACATTACTTTCTTCACATCTTCCTTTTCTAAGCATCTGAGAAGAACCCCGTCATAATTCTTTCTAAATAATACTCCTTCAACAAGTTGATAGGAGGCTGATTTAAGACGCAGTGCTCTTCTTTGCTTGGAACTCCAATGTTCTGGAAACAACCCTACTTGCAAGTAATGCACAAGGTCTCTATACCAAGACTCGGGAGCTGTAAAAAAAGGACATACATCCATTAAATGTAATTCGGCTTCATCTTCCCAGGCGTGTTCTTCATTTTTTCCATTTTCAGTCATCTGTTTGCACAACCCTTGTCCTTTAACTATAGATGCTGGCTTAAATTCAAGGTCGTACTCTTGAAGAGCTGTTACCCAGTTGCCTCTTCTTTCTCCCAACTCCTTCTGTATAAGAAGAGACCTTACAGCTGGGTAGGGGACGATCACCTTGGTTCTATTTTTTAAAATATAAGGCCTGAATTTTTTTACTGCTTTGAATACAGCGTAATCTTGTTTATCAACAGTTGGGTAGTTCAATTCAGCCCCCTGTAGACCATTACTCATAAAGGATATTGGGAATTCATCCCCCCCATCTTCCTTTTGGGTGAGCACCGCTGCTAGTGAATCATCAGATGCAAAGGTATACAAGATAAAATCTTTGTCGAAATTTGGGCTTTTCAGGGATGGTGCGTGTGCGACCGCAGTTTTGATTTTGTTGAATGCGCTCTTCTCAATTTCAGTCCACTTGAATAGTGCATTTTGCTTTACCATCTGTTGTAGTGGTTTGACAATCTGAGCAAAATCAGGCACAAATCTTCGCACGAAGTTTATCGTTCCCATAAATGATTGCATCCCCTTTTTATTATGGGGCAAGGGGATTTGTTCAATAGCCTTAATTCTGTCTGGATATATAGAGATTCCTTTCTTCGAAACTATGTGACCCAGCAACTTGCCCTCTGTGACAGCGAACACACACTTCTTAGGATTGAGTGAGATGCCATATTTTCGACAGCGTTCAAAAATTTGCCTTAAGTGAAACGAGTGCTCTTCTCTTCTCTTCGAGAATATTGTAATATTGTCAAGGTATACTACAGTACTTCGGCCAATTAATCCACAGAAAGCTATGTCCATATCCCTCTGAAATGTTGCTCCAACATTTATAAGCCCAAAGGGCATCCTTCTGTAGGCAAAGGTTCCCCATTTAGTCCTGAACGTGGTCTTCAATCTATCTTCTTCGGCTACTAATACTTGATTGTAACCAGAGAAACCGTCTAACAACGAAAACAGTTCAAAACCTGAAACCATTTGTAGCAGTTGCTCCATGGGTGGAACAGGATAGTTATCTTTGTCTGATGCATGATTTAGGTTCCTGAAATCCACGCAGAGTCTGATTTCTCCAGACATTTTCCTTACTGGTACCAGATTTGATACCCACCCAGAGTGTCTGACTTTGAAAATGATTCTAGCATCCAATAATTTCTTCAATTCACTTTGAATCAGCGGTTCCAATTTTGGATGCATTTTTCTTAACGGTTGCTGATATGGGTTGACGCCTGCTTTAATGGGGACGACATGCTTGATGATGCTGGCGTCGTATGTTTTCAAATATTCGTACGTCCATGCGAAAACATCTTTATATTATTTAAATAGACTGATGAATCTGCCTCTTTCTGCTGGTGAACAACATTTGCCGAGATTCACAAATTTGGGATTCGTCTCAGTCCCTAAATTTATCAGCTCGAACTGTAGAGATGAGCTGTGGGTCTTCACGTTGGCTGGTCTTCTAAATTTTTCATTTAAATCGAACATTTTTTCTAACGTTTTGACTCCTTTAGGAATGAAATTTTCATATTTCATCTCGGCCTGATGTTCCTCATCATATATAATGGCTCCTTTAAAGACCTCATCATTTGTCAAGCACTCTATTATTTGCTAATCATCGTCGAACACTCGCAAGTTGGTGATCATATCCGGTACTGAGGGCCTGAAAAGCAGTTCGACAGAACATCAATTATTAGTGGGTACGAGCCTAGCGGCTGATGTGGCCAACAGGTCAGCTGCTGCGTTTTTAATTCTTGGAATTGAAATAATGTTGAATGCATTAAAACATTTAAGCAGGTCCCATACCTCATTTTGGTAAGCTTTCAAGTGAGGGGAAACACAATGTATTTGATTTCGTATTTGTTTCACAATAATTTTAGAATCCCCAAAAACTTTTAGATTACTTACCTTTAATTCAATCGCTTTCTTTAGTCCCTGCACTAGTGCTTCGTACTCAGCTGTATTATTAGTACACTCAAACTCTAATCTACATCAAAGGAAATGTTTATTCTTCTGTGGGTCGATCAGGACATAGCCAGCCCCTGACCCTTCTAATGTCTTAGAGCCATCAAAAACCAAAATCAAAAAATCACTAACTATTGAATGTGAATCTATTCCTACTGCTAAGTCTACTATTTTACAGTCAATCTCATCAGCCTATGACAATCGAAGGAGATCAGGCTGAGTGTCTGATGTGTTGCTGGCTTCTTCTTCTTGGTAATTTCCTAGTTCCAACTCAAGGAAATAGTTTCCCAATACAGAATCCAATGGTACATTCTTCTCCTCCAGTTGAGTAACATTATACTTCATGTGAGGTTCTCTTAAAATATTAATCTGGTTCGGACTTCCTTTGTATGGAAACCACAGATGCGACCAATCTGAGGTGAAATATCCATTTAATTTGTCCGACCAATCTTTTCTCAGGACAAGACCGTAAGCATCTGGTATATCAGCCACCACGATGTTAACAACTTGGCATACTTTGTCATTGGATGCCAAATGGACTAGGACGTCTTCCATCTCACCAATTACCTTTACATTTGTCCTATACAACTGAACCACCCTCCACGTGGATGGCTTAGGCTACCCATTTATCTTCTTACATACTAATATTGGCATGACATTAACTGACGCCCCTGAGTCTACCAGACAATTGTGCACATTATGATTAAAAATTTCAAACGTGAGGAGGAAAGGTGGATGTTTACTTTTAGACTTACCTCCAACCCTGGTTTATCCGATTTCTTCTTCTTCCTGAGGCTGATTGTCCGTGGGCAGCTTCTCATCCACTGCTTCAAGTGCTTTCAACAGTCTCTCTTTTTGCTGCGGCACTTTACACATTTCTAATAGTGGAACATTCGCTTTTACCTTCTTTAAATCCTCCACGATGTCATAATCCATTGGCTGCCCAATGGGATGAGGTTTATCAGCATTCATCTTTCCTTCCTCTGGCCTAGCCAACGTATTATTCTGCTTCGGATCTTGGCTGGTAATAGTGAATTATGGAATCTTATTAGCCAAGGATTTATTTTGAAATCTCTTTACATTTCTTTGCAGCCTTTTAATCTTTGGTAAAATGAGACTGTTTTCTTTAATTGGCCCTTGGCTCCTTGTTGCCACATTGGTTTCCATGACGTCCTTGTACCCCTGATTCTTTTCTTCTTCAGCATCAAATAATGAAACAGAATCCCACAAAACCATAGTTTCCTCTTCCTGTTCTTTCGTTGAAGTAGTATTTTCTTTTCTTTCTTTAGCTCCCTCTTCTGTTAATTTGGAATCCAAGAGCTGATTCATGACCAACGTCATCAAATTTATCCATTGAGGACAATTCTTTTCAGAGTGTGGCTATTGGTGGAAAGTGTAGAAATTGTCCATGCCGACCTCTGTTAGATTCATAGATGCAGTATTGTGAAAAGGAGGTTGAGACTGATGGTTATCCTCTCTCTTCTTATAATATGGCTTATAAAACTTTTGTGCTTCCTTTTCTTTCTCCATATCTATGATTTTGTTGGAAAGCTTCTGCGTCATTTTGGCCATATTTTCCAAATCTGGTGACTTTTCTTCCTTAGGCTTAGTAAACAATAAGGCCTTTCTTCCTGCACCTTTCTCTCCTGATTGTTCTGGATAATCTTCAATACTTTTTCTTTTCGTTTCCACTACTTCTGCCTCTTCATAGGTTTTCGTCAAAGTAGGCTTGGCCCTACCTTTGGCAAACATGGCCAAATCAGGGCCTAACGCTGAAGTATAATACTCAATCAATACCTTGTCTGAAGGCTTATCTGTTTCAGAGAAATTCTTGAGATATGCTGCAAACCTTTGTGTGAAACTGTGCACCTTTTATTTTCTTTCTTTCTTCAACACGCACAGCCCTTTCATGAGAGCTGCATGAGTTTTCTGAGTTGCGTAATTACTTCTAAAAATTCTTTCAAAGGTATCCCAATCAGGGATAGAGTTAGCAGGCAATCCAAAGTACCATGACGTTGCAGCTCCTTTAAGGGTATGCAGGAATAGTCTGCAGACTACATCTTCATATTCCCCGGCCCTTAATCCTTCAATTGCCAAATAAAAACTTTGTAGATGATCATCTACTAGTATTTTCTCATTTGGGTCGAACTTGGGCAACATCTTGTCAAAGGCTTGAGGTAGGTCGTGTAATGGAGGTGTCAGGTTTAATGGTGATCTGGCTCTCCATGCTAGTGGTGGATTAGGTGGGTTAGGTGGTGGATTAGCATTTACTCCTGCCATGAGTCTAGGTGGATAGTGAGGAGGTGAGCCAATAGGAGTGCAAGAAGGAGAACTGTGAGGGGTATTTGGGCCTTCTTGGTTCAAAGGTAGTACAACTTCTTGTAAGGTTGTTTCTACAAGCTCTTCCCAGTCTCCAACCAACACTGAGTCTTCTGCTACAAGATGATCTTTCTTTTTATACTCCCTTCTGGGAAATTCAGGGATGATTGGCAATCCTCCAATCTTCTTTACATATGCCCTGGTGTGTCTTCTCAAAGCATTAACAATTCCATTGCCAACAGAATATAGATGTTCTCTTTCTTGCGGAATTGGATTATGAAACCCACTGCTTTCAGAACTGTTACCGATGGAATAATCTCTGGAAAATGGGTTTCCTCGGCCAGCCATACACTGGCAGCCCTCCTTCTAGCTCCAAAACTGTTGAGGCCCGGAAATTCGCAGGCAACAACAGTAAGGGATTCTCCCCAGTCAACGTTCCCAACTAGCCCGTGACTGTTTGGTATGGGGAATCCATCCGGTTTGTGGTTCGGCTACCGTAGGTCAAATAAAAAAACAAAGGGTTTTACTAGTTGCGGCCCGTTCCACCGTATATTTTGTATTTTTTGACTTAATGTATGATATGCAAGTGCCTAATTAACCATGCAGGGCGATAAGATGCAAGGAGCAGTCACAACGTGATGCGCAGGTTCTTACCTCTCGTCTTAGCATTCACAAGCATCTAAATCACATACAACAAGAAATTAAAACTAACTACCTAATCTATCCCTAGGGAGCATAATTATCATCCATTGGTGAGTAATACATTTTGTACATGCATAATGAAAAGTTACAAATAGCTGACACTTCTTTCAAGACACATGAACAATTGCATATTTTTTGAACAACCAGTTAGCCAATTGTTTTATGAACAACATTCATTACTCACAGTGGAAAACATCACAAAATATACTGAAAATCATTCAACAAGAACATAGGTCCAGGAAGTTAAACACTCTCACAGCTGAAAACAAAATAGTTCCCCTTCAACATTTTCATTTAAACACATTGATACATTCCACATTTCGCTTTCTCCAGCAGGCAAAAGTTGCAGTTTCTGATTGTAAAACGAAATAGTTCCTCTTACAAGCAAATGGTTTACAAGTTTTTCCAGGGAAAAAGTCCATTTCTAAGTTATACTTTCAAATATTTAAACTACAACTGCAGACCGCTCGGGCTGCCCCCCAAACGTCTGACCTTTCAGTTCCTCAATGCTTCATATTCCTCTATCATTTCTACGCATGCTCGTGATTGGCTGAGTAACTGTCGGGCCTTTCAGAGCTACTCCTCTGTCACCATTCATTTTGTCTTTTTCCTTCATTTGTCCTTCTTGCGATCCTGCTAGTTTCGGCCCTGCCTCTACCAAACGGTCCGTCTTCCTCCACACCGCGGTAGTTTGATCGATCTCTCGAACCCACCTGCAATCAATCGACAAGCATCATTCATTGGAATGGCGTTTTAAACATTAAAATTAACCACCTGAAACAGCTAATCCACAAGAAAACAGCCAGGTGCATCTCTTGATCTGGAAAGAGTTTTGATTAAGCCTTGGGTGGGAAATTTCTAAATCGGTAGTCAGAAGGCTTTGGCATCAGACGCGAAAAGGCTTTCCTAGCCGCAACAACGGAAAAGACAAGAGCTAAAGTCATGCGATACGCGGGCGGGAGAAGCTTTAACCGGAATTCGGACGGCTTTACACTTCGGAAGCTGAAGGACTTTGAGAGCCGCAACGGCGGAAGGGATAAGAGCTAAAGACATCCAAAACGTGGGCGGGAAAAGCTCAATCGGAAGTCGAAAGATATTACATCGGAAGCCAAATGACTTTCCCAGCAGCAACGGCGGAAAATAAAACGCTACAGGTATGCGATGAAAAGGTCAACACGCATTGGCAGTCGGAGCTCTTCATACTTCAGATGGCTAATCGATTTGGGAGCTGCAACGGAGGACGGGAAAATGCTATCAGCCGCCGATTTAACATAGTAAGACGCCTGATCAATAAAAATGACTTAAGTGTTTCGGACGGCTTCTCAAACTCAACAACAGATAGAAACCTATTATGCCTCCGCAACGACGACCCACAATAAAGAACACTTGGTTCAATCAACAAGTGAAAACAAACTTAGAATCTGCGACTCACCATAAATTCCAAACGCAATCAAAAATCGAATCTTGGGCAAGAGTTAATCTTTTACAATCATCTAAAATTAAAACACGACCAAAACTCAAAGGATCCAACGATTAAAACAATGCAAAATCATGAGGAGGGGCCCAAAATTTAAGAAATTTGGGGAGAACGGTTGCAGCTGCAACAGAAGTGCAAAGTGAAAAACATAAACATAGAACTAACACGTGACTCGATGCTTCACAGATACAAATAAATACCTTTATTTATGGATACGAGATAAGATGCATATCTGAAATATTGTCTTTTTAGAATATAGCAAAGTAGAGGTTTTACCAGTACTGGAGATTATGGGAGTCCCTGTTAAGAGCTCCCAAAGAATATGCAGTGCTCAGTCCCTGTTAAGAGCTCCCAAAGAATATGCAGTGCTCAATCAATTATTATTTACAAAGTAATCTAAACAAGTGATTATTTTGATTTTGTAATGGAATTCGACGATATACTTGTTCAAATGTTCTTGTTTTATTTTTTTACAATTTTGACTTAAATCTAAGTAATAATCCAATTTTAAATAATAATAATCAAAGTTGTGGATTATTAAGACTAAAGCTATTGCTCTACCAAATTGGAAGAAACTTATGAACTTTTTCAGATATCTTTGGATCAACATATGTTTGAGATAATTATAACTCCTATCTTCACTACATGTATAGGAAGTGGAAGAGGAAGGTTCTTAAACAACGAGCGAGCCACGCTCGAAGATGCAGACCATAAATATACAACATTCCTGCTTAGGTTTTCACTTCTTTTCACAAGATAATTCATGTCCATAAATCCTATCAAGTATTGATTTTTTTTCAAGGCATGGAGTACGGACTATGCAACTTAGGCTTCTCGGCTTGCTAGGGAGGAACAACACCAAGCTAGGGTGGAGGAATTGCACCCAGATCGAGTTCACATGGACCTAGGTAGATTGATTTAAATCCACAACCCATGGATCTGTGGCCTAATAGAGAGTTGTAAAGTATGGAAACATAGGTATCACTAGTGTAGATCAGTTTAAGGCGCGACCTTGATTTTATGATGGGTTTGTCGAAATGGGGTTTACCCTACCATTTCCCAAACCTTTCTTCCTTTTATTACTGAGGGGAGGATTTATTTCACGCAGTTGTAACAATCCTCCCCTTCTTCTCTTGTGAAAGTATCAATGACCAATGCCCTAGTGGTTTGCGCTTACGGCCTGTTTGGCCCTGCTGGTTTGTGCTTCAGTTTACTACAATTTACTTTTATCCACGTGCATTGGGCGTAATGTCATCATGGGTTTCTGTTGTGGTATTTTTTTATACTCTATTACATCATAGCCGAACATATAGAATAACATGTAGTATTATACCCAGAATACTCGAGAAACTTTGCATTGCAACGTTCCTGCACCAGAAATCAAAAGTTTCAATGGATGACTCTCGATTGTTTCAAATGGAATGCACCAGAAATCAAAAGTTTCAAGATCTTCAAGTCCAAAATCTTTATTGTCTATTCTTATTTGATACACATTCATGACGAATTATCAGGGAATTATCTAATATCTCTAAGCCTTGTCCATATACAGAATGGTAGCAAGCAGGTAGACATTCAATTTTGACGAAGAAAATGCATTCGACATCATTGCTTGAAGCTGGAGTAGAGAGGCCCCAAATTAAGCTTGCTAAATTTGACAAGAGGAGATGAAATTCAAGTGAAAGCTCAGATTCTTTTAACCATATGGAGCACACTTGCTCTTGTTTTCAAAATTTTCGTTAGATTAATGTGTTGGCAAAAACGTGGTGTTTTACATAAATGTGTTTTCACCTATTAATATTTATTATTATTTTTTGAAAATTTTCTTGTGAATGTGAAGTTGTGTCAAAGGACTAAAAATTTCAACATACATTTTTTTTTCAAAAAAATGTACTTATTTCTACATAAACATTAGTGTAGTTGCAGTAAATCTGGAGCTTATTTTTTCTTTCAATTGGTACTAGATTGTCTACGGTTTTTTTTCAAAAAACTCTACTTATTTTCACAGAAACATTAGTGTAGCTGTAGTAAATCTAAAGCTTATTTTTTCTTTCAATTGGTACTAGATTGTCTACTTGTTGCAATGTTTTTCAATCTTGAAGGGTAAGAAAATAATATTTCATTATCAGTTCCATCAAGTTGTGGGTGAGGTGATAATTTTCTTACAATCGTTGTAACAAAAAATACTAAGAAGACTAGAAACATGTTGCATGAATAAACACTGAAAAACTAATCTCTTAGTGACAATAAGGAGCATTTGCATAAATTTATAGGTCACAAAGGTCCTTTCATAGAGAGAAGAGGCCATCCTCATGATACTGGGAGTGAAAAGGAAGACATTGACCAATTTTTCTTTGGACATGCTGTAATAGAAAAGAATACAAAATTATGAATGAATATTAGGAAATATTGTTGAAAGCATGCATACATACAAGGATATATTTCAAAATATGATTCAAAATAAATTATTTATGAGAAAAATTATTTTTATATATTTGAAAACGACCTCCACTTGGCTTAACCATTTATTTATTTTTACAACCCAATGAATGTAAAATGAAAACAACTCATCCGCAACAACCAAGGCACAACTACTCCATCTACATGTTGTCTTTTTAGTTATGCTTCCATGCAAATACTCCATTTTTGTATTTTTACAACCTAGTGAATTGTAAAATGATAACAGCTTATATGTAACAACCAAGGCACACCTACTCCATCCAAATGTTGTCTTTTTAGTTTTGCTTCTATGCAAATACTCGTGGCCTTATTATATTCACAAAGGGAGAAGAACTTAGTTTCCTTCCAATTCTGGCAGGGGGTAAGCTTTTCCCTAACCTCTTACATAAGTTATAGGTTCCAACTTATTATTTATCTCTATTTGGGGCTAAGAGTGTGTTATGCATAGACATAAATTATAATCTCCTCCTATAAATTTTTCAATTTTATTTAAGTAAAAGGAAACTTCATCAGATTCAAAATAGAAGGAAAATTCAACATGCAAAAACAACCATGGAGAAAAACAAAGGAATGGCTTATAAGCTTAAAAAACAAGTCTTCTTAAAGTTTTATATAATAATACTAAGATGAAGCTAGAAGGCTTTCCATTATATGTTGCTATTAGAAACTTCTAGATTGAGAGAAACAAGAGACGAAGTTAGAAGGCCTCCCATTATATGCTGCTATTAGAAAATTCTAGCCTAAAAGAAACAGGAAGGGTTGATTGATGTTAAGAGTACTTTCCTCGTCATTGAGACAATCAATTAATTTTATAAATCTATGCAATTTCTAGCATTTTGGATTTTTAATAGACAACACAAAGAGCTTAACTAGCTTTCTAAAATAAAGGGAGTACTACAATATTTTTCGTATATATCCTAGTCAAATGAAGCATATAAAAAAATTCATGTTGCTTCACTTGCTTGCTTGGGGTGAGGAGGAAATAGATTTGTAATTACAATATATGCGTATCAATAAATATTTTTGCGAGCTTTAGCCAATTTTATGGCTTCTCTAAATGTGAATGATTCAAAAATCCTGGGTCTAAACATTGATTGATGGTGTAGAGTTATTGCTAAAATAAATGGTGCTCCAATATCCAACCATAATGCTTCTACTCCATAATAACAAGTTTATATATAGTTTAATAGAAGACGACGTGAGCTCGTGGAATCATCTAATATTGTTCTTTAACTATATTCGTGTGCACAATACTTATATTTATTATTTTTTATAACTATATAAAAATATTATACCTATCCCTCCCAAATTTCCCTAAAGGAGCCGCACTCTCAATGTGTATATATTCACTTTGATGCTAACCCTTATGCACATTATCCAAAACTATAACAAGTCTTGATATCAACTGCCATGACACTTTGTCACGTATGGCTACAACATGTGCTCATGTTACTTGTTTCTTGATTTAGACTACTTGTATCGTCAAATATTTTGCAAAGTTTGTGACTTAACATGTTTTTTTAATGTCCATGCTTCTTTTGGAAGGGATGTTTCTCATATGTGTTGTTTTGGTTATCACGCAAGCCTCTACTACTCTAAATCTTGAGTATTTATTTCATTTTTGTACAAACAATATATAGAAGCCATGCGTATTCCAATGTGCTACTTCAACTTCATATTTCACAACCCAAATGCAAATAGCTAGCAAATGCAAGTGCAATGTCGAGGACAATTCCACCTTGTGACTCTTGTATTATAATTATGTTATGGTGTAGTTTGCCACCTCATGGCTCTTGTATTAGAATTATGTTATGGTGTATTTTTCTACTCTCTCGGATACCATGTTGGTAGTTTATAAAGGTGTAAACTTCCATTTCTATCAAATGTTTTTGTTTCTTGGTCTATTAATCTATTTTCTCTCACTTGAAAAAAACAATTTTTTAACTAATAAAAAATATTTTTAAATTATATTTCAAAATTAAAAAATAGTTTCAATTTATTAACAATATACATAAAAAAAAAACATAATATCTATATTGACCATCGCAAAAGCTCTATCAAAAAATCATATAATTTCTACTATACCTAATCATCAAACTCCATACATAAAACCAAAAAGTGAATATCTACACTCTCGATGTGTAGATATTCACTTTGATTTTAACCCTTATGCACATTATCCAAAACTATAACAAGTCTTGATATCAACTACCACGACACTTTGTCATTTATGGCTACAACATGTGCTCATGTTACTTGTTTCTTGATTTAGACTACTTGTACCATCAAATATTTTGCAAAGTTTGCGACTTAACATGTTTTTTTAATGTCCATGCTTCTTTTGGAAGGGATGTTTCTCATATGTGTTGTTTTGGTTATCACGCAAGCCTCTACTACTCTAAATCTTGAGTATTTATTTCATTTGTGTACAAACAATATATAGAAGCCATGTGTATTCCAATGTGCTACTTCAACTTCATATTTCACAACCCAAATGCAAATAGCTAGCAAATGCAAGTGCAATGTCGAGGACATTGCCACCTCGTGACTCTTGTATTATAATTATGTTATGGTGTAGTTTGCCACCTCGTGGCTCTTGTATTAGAATTATGTTATGGTGTAGTTTTCTACTCTCTCGGATACCATGTTGGTAGTTTATAAAGATGTAAACTTCCATTTCTATCAAATGTTTTTGTTTCTTGGTCTATTAATCTATTTTCTCTCACTTAAAAAAACAATTTTTTAACTAATAAAAAGTATTTTTAAATTATATTTCAAAATTAAAAAATAGTTTCAATTTATTAACAACATACATTAAAAAAAACATAATATCTATAAAAAAAATCATATAATTTCTACTATACCTCATCATCAAACTCCATACATAAAACCTAAAATATTAAAAGAAAAATAATATGTTTTTACCTCTCACTGAAAAAAACCAAACAATATGTTTTCACCTCTCACTCAAAAAAACAAGTAGCTAAAACTTTCCAAAAACTTTATTGCAGCATTAGTCTTATATGCATAGACATGTAAAACAAGTATCTAAAACTTTCTTAAAACTTTATAGTATATGCATAGACATGTAAAACAAGTATCTAAAATCTTTATTGCATCATTAGTCATATATGCATAAATATGTAATGGGTAAATAGCCACTGGCCTTACCATTTTTAGCCAACATGAACTCCGTGTGAGTGTGACATGGGTTGGCATTCCCGTGAACAACCTAAAGGGAAACACAGTCAAATCTAAAAGTTAAAGTATATGTTCATGAGCATAATGTTTATGGCATCTTTGGCATGTTTGTCTCTGAAGCGAGCCACTTGCCATTTTACATCTTTTTGTACGAGATAAACAATATCTTAGAGGAAGTGTTTTTATATAAATATCTTAGAATTGATCTTTATTTGCAAGTTTTATTAAAATTATATCATGGGGAAAATGATTAATGGATTTGGAAAACCTATTATAAACTTAAAAACAACTGTAAATCAACATAACGTTTTCTTTGGAATAAGAAGAAACTTATCTTTGAGACTCTCGTCACTCCTGTTATCTTATATCAATGTGACATTTTGGACAACGACATCTCTAGAGAATCATGTAGAAGGATAGAGCAAATCCAAAATTGTTTTATAACATATAATCTTAATATCAAAGACAATACATGATATCATATCCCCTTCATAGAAATGAGTCTCTCTCCTATTGAGAGCATGACTTTGACTAGGTACCTAATGTACAAGAACAAGATAAACAAAAAGGGAGACAAGAAGCTCCCTAAGATTACATCATACTCCAATAAAAACCACCTGCGGTTAAGCAAGGTTGGCTATAATGATGTCAAGTCTTGGTTAAATCATTAAGGAGTAAAGGAAGAGGTCACTCTAAAAAATATCATGATATTAAAAGTATCATTACATCTAAATATAAGGAGAATTTTTTGTGCAATAAAGCATTAGAGGATAAGAGAAAATTAAGATAGTACAAGGAGGCCATCAACCATAATCTATAATATCAATTTAAATATCTCTTGTTTTTAACTAGCGTAAAGAATAAAATCATAATTACTAAAATAAGAACAAACTCTTATGAGGAGGAGGAGGAGGAGCTATGTTTCCTCCTCCTTGACAAGGGTATCTAGGTTTCTTTTCCCCTTTTTTGAGACTTGATGCCACCCATCCTCTTTTTCCTTTTCTACTTCCTTAACTGAGGCTTTGGGATAGTTTCTGAAAAAAATTCCCATACTCATAGCACACCTTGCACTTAAAGGGAAATCATTTTAAATCAAGCATCTGCAAGTGAGAACATCCATCCATGGTGAGATTAATTGCTTCTGAAATACCTTTTCCAAATCTAATTCCATGCATATTCTGGCGAATGTAGATATTTGGGGCTTCCACTTGAATCTATCAATATACTTCTCTAAAGAGTTTCCAATAGTTTCCAAATCCTCATTTGGCTTATAATGGAGAGGCAAATGAGGAAGCTTCCCTTGACCGGTGCAACAGAAGGGGGTGTAATTTTATAGATCAAAGGGCATATTCCACATGGTGAGGTGTACACCCTGCGGCCCCATGAAGTATGGTCCATTTTGAAATATGATATCTCTTTCTTATTTCCCCTCGAAGAGGAAAACATAATAACCCCTTGCACAAAAGTGATGTTGCATTCTTCCAGAGATAAGAGGGTGTCGATGTTTGTCCAACCATAGTTCCATGGTTCATGGAAGCCATAATACTATAAAGAGTCCCACCAATCCCTTTTTGGATAATCCGAGCACCTTCATTTTTGTTACTATCAATAAAAGATTGACCTCCGAAACTATTGCTAGCTTGACAAATTTGGCGTAAGGAACTACAGATTCTGTTGAAGGGGGACATTAAGAAGCGACCAGAGCCCTAAAGGCATCATCAATGCTTCGATGCATAGCCTCTAGGTTTGGATCTAAAAGTAGATCCATGGCCAGAAGCATGAGCCGAACAAACTTCTTTGCTCAATGGGATTGCAAGGCAAAACTCTATAGTTGCAAAGTGAGTTAAAATCCAACAATTTAATATTATTATTAGTAATAAAGGATTTTACTAATAAAGAATTATTTGACTAAAATAGTGAAAATAGAAAAAGAAATAAAGATTAAAATTACAAAGAGAGGGGACACCGAGATAATTTGAATTAGGGTTTGAGATAATAGAATGAAAATGGGGAGGTGGGTTGGTTAAGAATGTGTATATGATAATCTTAAACTTTGTAAAATTAATAATATTATTAAAAATAAAAGGATTTAGGTTAATGAAAACTAAAAACATGTTAAAAGATGGGAAAGGACACGATCAAGAGAGAGAAAATAGTATTAAAAAGGGGGTGTAGAGGTTTTATAACAATAGCAAGGGGATGGAGAAAACATAAAGGGTTGAGAATGATAATGCTAGAAATCAGTAACTTGACGAAGGAGAAAATAATTAGGGAGAAAAATGGAGGAAAAAAAGAGAGAGGAGGGAGGGACAAGGGTCATGAGCCTGAAAAGAAGACGAAGAGGAAAGAAAAAAATTCAAAGAGAAGCGGAAGGAACCACTATTCTAAGCAGTGGATATTGGGTTTCCAGGAGTGGCTTAATTTATATCCCTCTTCTCAATTAAAGTTGTTGGGATGTTTTTCAATTTATAAGGCTTCTCTAATGATTTGGGAGAGATAGTAAAGAGATGTAGCAAGGATTTTTGTTCTACCGAAGAAGATGAGGTGATCATATTTATGGAAATGTTTTGTGATAGTTTATTAGTCAATCGATTGTGGGTGTTGTCAGCTATATGATCTTTAAGACAGGTTTTGATGGATCTACTAGTTTGGCCAATATAAGATTTACCATGTGAGCAAGGAATTTGCTAAACACCTTGGATGGGAAGAGGATCATATTTATCCTTAACACTCCTTAAAAGTAGCTTAAGGGTTTTATGGGGTTTGAAAAATGTTTTGATATTATTTTGGATAAAAAATTAGAAATGTGATTAGTAAGGCCATGAATGTAGGGGAGGGAAATAAGAGCATGGGGAGGGGTTGTTGGGGAAGAGGGTTTGGATTTTGAATGAAGGGTTGAGGGAAAGGATTTATTAATTTGGGAAAGGGAATAATGATTAGTGAGGAGGGATTTAATGAGATGGGTTATTGTTTTTTCAAAAAGGTTGGGAGTAGAGATTTGAATGGCTCGAGTGATTAAGGTCTTTAAGACATCCATTTTTTGGGCTAGGTGTTGATGGGAAAGGGCATGAAGGTATCAGTCTGTGTGAGTCTTCTTGCAATAAACTTGAAGAGTTAAGGTGCCATCAAGTTGTCGAGAAACGAGAACATCTAGAAAGGAAATAGAGTTGTTATATTGGACTTTCATGATGACTTGAATGTTGGGGGGAATGTTATTTAAATGGTTTAGGAAGGAGTTTAGGGAAGTCTGGCTATGGGTCCAGAAAACAAAGATTGTCAACAAATCGAAACCAACATTCAAGCTTGAGATGAAAACTGTTCAAAGCTAAACTTTCAAAATGTTCCATAAATATGTTGGTTACCATTGGGGATAAGGATGAGCCCATGGTTGTGCCCTTTGTTTGTTCATAGAATTTTCCTTTAAAGGTAAATAAGGTTGATGTGAGACAAATATTAACCTACATTATGATACAATAAAATTTGTTTAAGATCACAATATAAATTGGTGTATGAGGATTTTTTCTTTGTGAAAGAAGGCATTTTCTTTACACAATGATTTGACCATTAAAGTTTATGGAGTTGTACATACCCTACCTACCTCTATATTTGAACATGTAATCTCCTAAGAGAAAACACGTGATCTTAACCATTAAACCAACTTTAATGTAATATTAAAGTCATATACTTTGAATTTAAAAAATATAAGTTTTGATATTTGAAAATTTGAGAATTGTAAACTCAAAAGAAATGTAAACATTCGTAATATGTTTTATAGAGTTGTGTGGGTAGCATTTGATAAAAGACAACATGAAAAAGGGAACATTCCAATACCATCGAGTTTTAATGGCCCTAAATGAGTTATTCTAAAATGTAAATAAATAAGATAGTATGTTCAAAATGAGTTATTCTAAAATGTAAATAAATAAGATAGTATGTTCAAGTTCACAAGTGTTCAAAGGATGTGGGGAGTTAGAATGTTTTTTTTACGGGAATATTTTGAAGGAGTTACGAAAATATACCATTGTCGTATTTTTGTCACATATTAATATTATTTTGTTAAATATTACAAATACAAATGATTTAAGAGGGAAGTTGATAAATTGAGTTTTATATTAAGAAATTAATTTTTGGTTATATTGCAAATTATTTATATATATAAAAGAAATATTGAAAATAACAATAAATTTAACATATAGAGGAAATATTGAAAATGGTAATAGTTATAAATTTACATTTTTGTGAAATTTTTTTATTGTTATTTTTTAAATTTACTATAAATAAATAAAAATAATAATTAATTTTTCTATATATAATAATAATGGAGGAAGAAGAAAAGTAATAAAACTAATTACTAAAGGACCTAGAAGAAAACTTATTGGTTCAAGTAAGTACTTTCTAGTGAATAACAATTTCTTATCTCAGCTCCTTAAATAGTTCCTAGTGAAATTTGTGTCATGGAATATAAGAGGCCTAAATGGGAGGAGTAAGCAACATACTCTTCAATCTAATATAGATAAGGAAAAAACGATCTTGATTATGATTTAGGAGACAAAATGCTCATGTGTCTCATAGTAACAATGCCAAATCCTCTTGGAAAGGATGTTACTCCATGGCAATGGACACTCGAGGTTCATCATGGGGTCTTGCTTTTCTCTGGATCCTGCAAGTGATAAATCTGGAGGGATTCTTCTCTACAGCTAAAATGATAATAACGAAATTCCATCTCATTGGCACAGACAACATGGATATCATAACCAAAGTGTATGGCCCAACAACAACTAAGGAAAAATTTAGATTCCTTCACTCATTGCAAGATATAAAAGGTTTAATACATCATCAAACCTAGTTTGTAGGAGGGGACTTTAACTTGATTACTTCTCTCTTGGATAAAAGAGGAGGAATGAGTGGGATTGATTCAATATGTAATGTATTGAAATAAACAATGCTAGACCTACATCTAATTGGCCCTAAGCTTTGGAATGGTGCTCCAACCATAACAACAAATTGCTTCATGACTAGACAAATTCCTCCTATCTAAAAACATATCCACCAGGGTATTAACCATTGAGTTATATATTCTTCCTTGTGCAAGTTCTGATCATTGGTTTATCAATGATGGGCCAATGAATCATCCATTCATATTTGAATATTTTTGGTAGGAAGATCCAAAATTTTAGGAATTTGGATAATTAGTGTGTTGAGGGAAATACTTTATATGGATCAAATATTTATCAATTCTAGAAATTGCTAAAGAGCCTCGAATCTAGAATCACGGCATGGAACAAATATGTCTTTGGAAATATATTTGAGGCCAAGTGCACCTTGGAGGCACAACATGAATGGTTTCATCATAGGATCATTTTATAAGGGTACAATGAACACCACATCAAAGAGGAGAGAAAATTGCAACGTCAATTGGACCCTAGGGAAAACTAGGAGGAAACACCATGGAGGAAAAAATCTCAAGTCAAATGGCTCAAGGATGGGGATAAAATTCCAAGTTATTCCATAACTCAATGTTTCAACGTATAAATCATAACCGAATAACCTATCTGAGGGATGAACAAGGGAACACCCTACAAAAGCACGATGACCTAAAGAAAGAGATGGTAACCTTCTATCAAAGCCATTTGGAGGAACATCTGGGGAAGGAGGGAGGATTCCATCAAAAAAATCATTGACAATATGCCATCTTGGTTACAAAGGATCAAAATGAATCTCTTCCCTTCCCTATTACTCCTGAGGAAGTGGAGTATGTGGTCATGTAAATGCCTCTAGGCAAGTTCCCTAGACTACACGATTTCACTATAGCCTTTTACCACTAATGTTAGTTTATCATCAAGAAGTATGCATGGGAAGTGATGGAGGAATCAAGAAGTTGGATGGATGTTCTTCATCCTTTAAGTTCAAATTTTATCACTCTCATTCCTAAAAATGATAAAACATGCCAAAAAAAATTTCTCCTATTTGACTTTGTAATCTAATCTATAAGATTATTAAAAAGGTAATTTAATTACAAATCACTTGAAGCCACTTCCGCCAAGCCTAATCTCTGAATAACAGTCATGATAGGTTGAAGGGTTCCAAATCCTAGATGGTATCATATTATCTCACAAGACAATTTGCTCCCTCAATAACAACAGGCACACATGGATGATGATCAAACTAGATATGTCAAAATCCTTTGACAAAATCAGTTGCAGATTCATGTACTAAATGTTGATGGATTTTGGTTTCTCGAAACAATGGACAAACTAGGTCTTAGCACCCACATCCTCTACTTTTTTTCTAAATTATCATGGTTAATGGATTTCCTTCAAAAAATTTCCCCCCCTTAAGGGGAATTAGAAAATGAGATCCTCTGTCGCCCTTCCTTTTCATCTTAATGGTGGAAGGATTCGATAGAACCATCAAGGCAATAGTTGAGGAAGGAAGACTCAAAGGTATCAAAGCTCATGGTGATAGTCTAATAACTTCCCACCAACAATTTTTTGATGATACCATGTTGATAGGAACTCCAAGTGTCATGGAAGAAAAGGATTTGAAGACTATCCTAGCAAACTTCATGAGTGCTTTAGGAACCTCTATCAATCATGGTAACTTAGAATTGTTTTATTCAATACTTCCTTAACTCTGCAATCTCATATCTCTTGAATATTAAACTTTTAGCGGAATACCCTTCCATATAAATATCTTGGTGTTCCTTTGATTGCAACCGCTTATCAAAATTAATCATGGGAATCATTTCTCTCAGCTAAAGAAAAAAGTATCGAATTGGAATTTTAGAGCTCTAAATTTGCTAAGCAGACTCATCCTCCTCAAGTTTGTTTTGCGTAGTATGCCCACTTATCTTTTCCAAGTCATGGTTTCCCCAGAAAAAAATCAAATCTATTCGAAACTTGCAATGAACCTCTCTATGGGGTGGAACCAAAACAAATCTAAGATGGGATTGGTTACTTGGCCAACATTGTGCCAACCAAAATAACTGGGAGGATTGGGGTTATGGGATCTGGAAATTGAAAGTGAAGCTTTGGGGATGGATACTTGGTGGTGATGTATTTAGAATAATTCATCCCTCTAGATGAAAGTATGGAGAAGGAAGTATGCACTTGGAATGGGGGATCAAGAGTTGGTAAGATGGAGGGCCCTATAAAAGGATTAGTCATTTGGAACACAACCTAGAATGGTAAGAAACTCATTCAAGATCATAAATTTTAAGAAATAAGAGATGGATGATCAACACTATTTTGGGATGCTGCATGGAAGCAAAGAAAAAATCTAATGACTCTTCTACATAGTCGTACCTTCAAAGAGAGGCTTCACCAAGCCAACATGGTTTATGTGCATCAATATTGGAATGAAAATATTCAGGCCACTGACTGGAGGGAATGACTTCCCAGGGAAAATTGGGCCAATACTTCGAAGGCTTTCAACTGGGATAATATTTGGAAAGAAATAAAAATCGAGGAAATCCAAACCCATTTGGGAGAATATAAACTTAGATGGGGACATACAAAAAAACCATCACTCTCAAGGATTCCTATTCGATCCTAACTAATTCAAGGAACCAACAAGGTGGAAAGATATGGGAATAGATCTAGAATCAAAATTTATGCCCTAAGGTGTCCACCTTCTCTAGCTAGTTTCCAAAGGCAACACTCTTACACGGGATCACATTATCTGTAAAGGATTTGTAGGCCCATCTCGATTTTGTATATTCTATGAATATTTTGAATCCTTATAACAATTGTTGAACATATGTCCCTTTCCTTCTACTTTGTGTCACTAATGGGTATATATCTTCAAGCAATCAGAAGAAAACAAAGGAAGCATCACTGAAACCATTTCCCAATGGAGGACTATCGTTTATAATAACAACATTCTCAACCGGGTGTGGAAACGTTTTCTAGGATTCTTACCCTAGGAAATTTGGAAGAAAATAAATAGGTATATATTCAAAGATGAAACTCATATGACATCCCTAGTTTCGGAAAAGGTCTAGCCAAACATTAGAGAAACCATTTATACCAAGAAATGGTTAGAAGAGGAATGGAAATCCTTAAATCAGGAGTAAGAAATGTGACAACATTGGGGTATCAACCCCATGAATACAATTTTCATTCAAAGCTCACCTCAACCTTGTATAAGCAACCCTTCTTCTTGACCCTACACCAAATAAATATTCATAAAACTTAATTTTGATGGCGCTTCAAAGGGAAATCTTAGGCCAACAAGATTTAGTGGTGTTTTCCAAAACTGTCAAGGCACTCCGCTTCACATCTATGCAAGCTCCCTCAGAAGGGATACAAAAAATGTAGTTGAGCTACATGCTTTAGTGTTTGGATTGCAATTTTTCATTCAACAAAACTTCTACAAGGTGGTGGTTGAAGGTGATTCACAAACATGATCCATCTCCTCAAAAAAATTGTGATGGGACACCCCCAAGTTAGTTCTCTCAAATATGGAGAGTTGCAGCAAATATGGAGTGGCAATGATCTCTCCTAGAATGAACTAATGTAATCATTCCCCCCCCCCACATATACAAGGAATCCAACAAAATAGTTGATAGGGTTTCTAATGAAGGGATAAATCATGGAAATGTTGACCTAAACTCCAATTGGAGTGATATCAATCATTCTTAGGTAAGGGAAGATTGCCTCAAGTTGGTCATGAAAGACCTCTAATCCCTACGATCGATGTCCAACAAATGCTATATGACCTCCTTGATGTGTGAACAGTCTCTTGGGAGGGAAGAACAATTGGGGTTCATGGAAATACAAATGGAGGTGGAGGTAATTTACTCTCATTGCAGGAATCCCTTGCACACAAATGAGGCTAAAATATTGGACATGATGAAGGGTAAAGGAGGTGGTATGCCAAGTAGTGGAGACTCGATGGCAGGAGACCAAACTATCCATCGACAAAGGGAAAAATGGTGGCATTAATTGGGTAAATCATGGGAATTATCAAAAGGTTTAACGCAAAGAATATGGACAAGTTTATGGGGGTCCTTTCAATTCAGTTGAGTTAACTCCTAGCAATGAACCAACATTTATTGCTCTCGAGATAGGTTAGTTATTTCTATGTTTATCGAGCTCTACCTAGCTATGTCACTTTTCAAATAATAGGATTATGAAAGGGGTAGCTTATGGACCTAAAGTTGACTTCACCTCCCTATTTCAGCTTGTTTGTACTCGCTACAATAGACAATTGGTGTTGGGATCCTACACATGGTGTGGATTGGTGACTAGGATTCTGCAACATGGTTAAGGGAAAATGCTTGGAAGATAGTCCCCGTAGAAGGATTCCTCACATTCATATTCTCTGTATGGTCACATAAACCAAATGGTCAAAAAGGCTTACGAGGGCATGATCTCTACGGAGGAAAAATCAAGGGCACGGAGATATGGATGGAGAAAATAACTGACGAACCCACTCTAGTAGAAATTCAGCTGGACATGGAGAAAATTGCGGATAATGTTGGTTTATCCTGCACATAAGAGATGAAACATATGAAAATATTGACTTTGTATTGGAAATTGAAAACAATATTGGGAAAAGCATTGATGAAAATGACCACATAAAAGGAAGAGGCTCAACTCCAGAAGTAGGAAACTCATGCTAGGATGAAGAACATGGAAGATACCCTCAGTTTTTTGGTCAAATAACACGTTGAATTAAGGTCCAAGATGAACGTGTTGACTAGAGCTACAATATGAAAGGTGTTCAAGAGAAACCTATCACCCGACCAGACAAGCAATACAAAGGAGAAACCTGAAGTGCCCACATTTATCATTCCTAATGACTCCACAACTTGATTTATTGTTTGATATTTGGCTATCTCTTAGTCAATTGGAACTTACTAGTTGTGTTCATAGATATAGGCTTTGTACAAGTTAGTTTCTCGCAATTTGATGTATATGTATAGTTTTTTTTTGGTATATCTGTTTTACAAGTTTTAACTTAGACTTTGAATGGACAAAAGTGGGAAAACTTTGGTTTTGTGGTGGTTCTGGTTTCCTATTGGTAGACCAAACATATATGACTATGTATTCTTGTTTTGATGATAATATAAACTTAGATCGAGCTTACAAAAAAAGTATGTATGTAGACACACATGTGTATTGTATATTTACGTCGATTATGTGTTTTATCCTTGAAGGTCACAAGTTCAAATATACATTAGGGTAGGGTATGCATGCGTCTATAGACTATGTCATAAAATCATTGTGTGAAGGGGGTCCCTTATCCCACTGACACGATGGTCTTAGATGCCAATTTGGCATCTTTCTAGGCTATGATCTTAAATTAGATAGTTCATTTATTTTTATTATAGTTGATCATGATGTCAATTATGGACTAGAGCCCGAACATGATTCAAAATAATATAATACATATATTATCAAAATATTAAAGTTGTAATAGAAGTCTATTCCACTGACCATGGGAACACAAAACTAGAGATAGACAAATCCTCATGTATGAGAGTATGTGATAGACACAAGTACTTTAAGGAATAAAAAAGTGGAAAAGGTAGCAACATTAACTCATAGAAAACTATCAATACACTTGTTAAAAAGGACAACCTAAAGTTGACATGATAGGAGTAATTATGTCAATAAGGTGACATTTATCTCACAAACACATCAGGTTATTATGATTAATGAGAAAGGATAAATTGTTGTTAGTTTTGTAGGAGGATACATAGAATAGTGATCCACATGGACTTTTAAGTGGTAGAGCACAACGATGGGAAGGATCTAAATAGGATTTGGAAACAACTATGAATTTAATTAGAATAGGGGGGAATATATATTAGGAGGTGGCTAAGAACCAATAAACATGATCAAACTGACATTGAAGGAGATTTCAACATTACCTACAAGAGGAGGGAAAATGATTGGCTTGATTCAATGGGACAAACTTCCTTAATTGAGTGCTTAAATACCAACTTAAACCTTTCATTTGTAGAGAGTTAAGAGTGCTAATTAGTTTAATATCTAAATGAAAAGTTAGGGAAAAAGAACGAGAAGCTCCTCTTAAAAATTCAATGCTTAAGTTGGAAAGTGAAGGATGAGGTGTGATAAATATTAACATAGAAAAAAATAAAACAAAAAACAAAAAATACGTAATCACACTTTAAAGTCATTTGTTTATTAATGAAGAAAGTGAAAAAAAAAACATATAAATCAAGAAAAAAAGTTAATAAAATCAGGATCATATAATATAGATTGAATTGATTTTCCGATTTAAAATATATTAAACTTATAACATAATGTTTGATACCCATAATTCTTCATCAATTTGGAACATAATAAAAAAGGTCAAACATATTGAGTAAATCCAAAAAAAAAAATCATCTATCACACTTATCTAATCTATCAATTTTCTCATCCCTCCACCATTATCTACTCAACTTCAAAACCATGATCAACCCAAAACATTAGTGAACAATCTCTTCCATTTAGTCTCTCGAAATTTCCTTGATTTAGTCTTCCCAATGGTCTCATAATTGTGGGGTTTATGGCATCGTGCACATTGCTGAAGGAACAAAATAAGTTTTACATGCATATTTCTATTTATTTCAAAAAAAATTCCACCAAAAGCTTGAACTTTTTTATTATTATTATCAATTTTAGTTGTAATGTACTTTTTATTATGATTTGTCTAATCAATAACAATATCATTTTTTTTAAATAGTACTGGTGGGTTTGTCATTATTGTTGGATTGAATTCGTGTTTCTGGAGGACAAAGATGCCACCCTTATTCTCAATACGCTCTGGACCATGCATAGGGTCATTGGTTTTCAACAGGTGGCACTCCGGATTTGACCCCCTCCATGAGCGAGTGGTGAAGCGAAACCTATGCGTCTTGCTCCCATCGCTTCCCTTCCCCCTCTAGAACAGAGACTTTCTAGTTGGTGTTGCAAATGTGTTGGGTCGTTTCGTTGTAGTTGAAGATGATTTATTGCACTGTTTTGATAAAAGATTCACCAAAGTGCTGGTCGAATTGGATGTCTCTCGCGGTCTCCCTGTTGATATTGATCTAGATTGTGGGAACTTCAAGTTTTGTCAATCCATTGATTACTTTAAAGTCTCGTTTCATTGTAACTTATGTCGGGAAGTTGGGAAGTTAAGGCGAACATGTCCCTCGCTTCTGCATGAGACCTCTCGGTCTGAAGGTTTAGATTGCGAGACGCCTCCTCACCTCTCGCCTACTGGAAGTACTGGTCCATCTTCGTCATCATCTTATATGTATAACTCCAACTCTCCTACCCTTTATGAATATTTGACTAAGGCAGAACTGTTATTTATCAAAGATGTTGAGAAATGCACTTCTCCAGAAAAACTCTCCTTTGGTATTGAGGGTATGGTATTGGCTCCTCTGTCTCTCTCATGTGATATTTTTGTTCCCTGTCCTCAGCTTGACTTGATTCCTCCTGCTTTGGAGCTGACCCCAGCTGAAGTCTCGCAGTCGCCACTTCTCCCCTTGCAGGTTGCTTCCCCATTCTTTACTGTGGAATACTTCCCCCCATTTTCTCTCTCCTCTTCCTCTCCCATCATTTCCATCCCTCTTCCTAGAAATCCAAGAACCTCCCCTTCTTTCTCAGATCCCTCACTATTGAAAAATATTTCGATCTTCTCAGACAAAACCCCCTATGTCCCCTTCCACTTGTCCATTGGGGTCTATCAGGTTTGAAAATGTTACTATTCAGAAGACCGGGAAAAAAAGTCTCCTCCTCCTATTGGGATTGACAAAACTTCCAGTCCTCACACCCCTTTTCATGTTAGGCTAAAAACGACAGCTAGGACCACGTCCTCCTCCTCTCACTTTGTGTCCCCCTCTCGGGTGCTTAGACTAGCATCACCCGCGAATCAGGTTCCGTTATGAAGATTCTTTCTCTGAACCTCCGTGGATTTGGAGGGCTTTCCAAGTAAAACGTCCTCGGGTACCTTATCGTTGATATTGTTCTGAATATGATCCTTATACAAGAAATGATGTGTGGTCGCTTTCCTGCACTCTTATCCTTCTCGAAGATCCTCTTTGGCTGGGAAATTTGTGCTTTGGATTCAAAGGGTCTCTCGAGAAGATTTTTAACTGGTTGGAATCCCTTGTGTGTGCGCTAGAAGGATTTTGAAACTTGTGTTGGCTTATTGGTAAAGGTCACCTTTAGGTACTCATTTAGGGAATTCTCTCTCCTTAATTGCTATGGGCCCTATGTTAATAGAGAATCCTTCTGGACTAGAGTAGTTAGTGGTGGCATCTTTAACCTTCCAAACTTGATTGTGGTTGGTGATCTCAATTTCACCCTAAACGATGTAGAGATTTGGGGTTTCAATGCTTGCCTGGATCCCCTAGCTCCTTTTCTCTCACAACTGCTTGATGAAAACAAGTTAGTAGACTTGGCCCCTCCATGCTCGGGTCCTACTTGGAGGAATGGTAGGGAGGATAAGGATGGCATTAGCAAAAGGCTGGACAGGTTCCTAGCCCTGGATTCTCTTTTACCTCACCTACATAGGTATTGAACCTTGTCTCACCTCTTTGTTATCTCTGACCATTATCCGATTTGTTTGGAATGGAATACCTTCTCATCTTCTCACATCTACCCCTCCAAATTCAACAGGGCCTAGAAACTTGAGGAGAAATTATCCCGGGTTGTGGAGTCACATTGGCTTGCAGATATTCCGACTAGGGAGGTTGATGACATGTCTAGGCTAGTTCTTAATCTTAAAAGACTCAAAGGGGTTGTTAAGTCTTAGGAGAAAAATCAGAAAAAGATCAGAACTAGTCTTTTGTCTGCTATTGATAGTGAAATACTTACCCTCTTAGAGGCCTGCCCCTCTGGAATTCTCACCAAAGCAGATTATGATCACCTCACAACCCTCAAAGCACAAAAGGAGAAGTTGTTTGTTCATGAGTCTCTTACCTGGAAGTTGAAGAGTAGAGTAATCTGGATTGAGTTGGGGGATGCTAATACAAAATTATTCCACAGCTTTGCATCTTCCCGTAGAAATTTCAATTCTATTTGGGCCCTACATAATGAAGATGGTCTGATGTTTAATGAGGAAAGTCAGATAAAGTCCCTGGGAGAAAAAACAATTCTCTGGAATGTTTAAAGATGATGGGGGCACAAATATTGGGGACTAGATGAAGGTCGTCAAGATGTTTCCCTCCTTCATTACCAAGTAGGAGGCAGGTATCTTTACCACTGATATATCTCTTGCTGAAGTTGAAGGAGCTCTTAAAAGCTTCAAAAAGGACAAGAGTTCTGAGCCCGATGGGTGGCCTGTAGAATTTTTTCTTTGGTTCTTTGACTTGGTGGGAAAGGACCTCCTTGATGTTGTGGAACTCTCCAAAAAGGGAGGCAGGGTTAACTTTTCTCTAAATTCTACTTTCTTAACTCTCATTCCCAATAGTGAAAATTCCTCTACCTTTGTTGATTTTAGGCCTATTTCTCTCTGTAACCTGGTCTACAAACTCATATCCAAGATTGTAACCAATCGTTTGAAGCCCTTTCTGGAAAAAACTCTCGAGTGAACAATTTGGCTTTCTCAAAAGCAGGAATATCCTGGAACTGGTGCAGATCACACAGGAAATTCTCCATTCTATGAAATCAAAAAACTTGGAAGCCCTTATCCTCAAGCTTGATCTTATTAAATCTTTCAACAGATTTAATTGGAACTTTGTGAGACTTATCCTCTTACAAATTGGTGTTCCCCTGGAAGGGGTGAACTGGATCATTGGTTACTTAGTTTCTTCGAATTTCTCGGTACTTATAAATGATACCCCTATTGGGTTATTTGCTGCTTCGGGGTCATCCATCAGGGACGCCCCCTCTCGCCTCTCCTTTTCCTCTTGGTAATCGAAGGTCTCAGTCTCATTATTAAGGAGGCTCATTTAAAAGGGAAAATCAAAGGTATTAAGGTCTCTCCTTTACTGGTAGTAACTCATCTGCTCTTTGTCGATGATGTGATACTTTTTGGCATTGGGTCCTTATGTTAGTGGCATGCCTATTATGATTCTCTGAAACTTTTCTGCTTGGCTTCAGGTAAGTGTATCAATATGGAAAATTATTCTTTCCTATTCAATGAAACTGATGATGAGACCGAAGAGGGAATTAAATCTTTTCTCCATACAAAATGGATCACATTGATGAAGGCTTCAAATATTTCGGTTATCGTTTGAGACCCACTAGCTATGGAACCAAGGACTGGAGATGGCTAACCAAGAGTTTTGAAAAAAAATTAGTCACTAGTCGTATAGGCTACTCACCTTGGGAGGAAGACTTACACTTATTCAAGCTATTCTTACTGGAATTCCAGTTTTATTGGTTTTCCCTAGCCAGGGTTCCTAAGTCCATTTTGAAGTGTCTACGACAATGTATGTTTACCTTTCTTTGGGGAAACAATGAAGGTTGTTCTAGGATGCACCTGGCAGATTGGCAAGTCATCTTTAGACTTGTGGACTATGGGGGTTTGAATATAAAAAATACGGATTGGTTTGGAACCTCTCTCAGACTGAAGAGTTTTTGGACGGTCCTCAATAGCTCGAGAACTTGGAACCAGATTATAAAATTCAAATATCTCAAAAAAAATCCTCGGAGGACTGGCTGCATAAACAAAGCTACTCTGTTCGATGTACTTCCTATTTGTGGAATGGATTTTTTCGTTCTCTCTCATTGATTAGTAGGAAACTAGGTTGGAAAGTGGGAAATGGAGACAAAATCAGGCTGGGAGTGGACCCAATTGCGTGACAAAACTCATCTTTTTTACTCTCGGAGGATCTTCCTAATTATCTTGAAGACTATGTATTATGCTCTTTCAGCTGCACTAGAATTGAGGATATTGTCCCACAAAGGCATTCATTCTGGTTATCTTCAAAAGACTTGAATCTGGGAGGCAGATGGAAGACATAATGGAATGAGTACATATCAGGCCTGTCACATGGAGGGATCAGACTTAAGGACTCCCTTGACTCTTTATTATGGATGCATAACAAAAAGAATGGGGAGGTTACAGCTTCACTGGAATATGAATTAATAGTCTTTGCACATGTGCCACTCTCGACCAATAGAGTACTGATACAGATCTGGAATTATAACATTCCTTTAAAGCTTAAATGTTTTATATGGCTTGTATTGGGAAACCGTATCAACACATGGGACACTTTATTGAGGAAAGGGTGGTGTGGCCCGAGTCGATGCCGTCTCTATTTGTCTGCAGAAGAAACTATCAGCCACATCTTCTTGTCATGTACCTTTGTAAGGGATTTCATTGCACAGCTCAACAATTATCATAATTAGGATTTCACTTGGTCGATTACATTGATCCTTGGGAACATTGAGGTTTGGTATCAAAATTCTGGGGTGAGCTCACACTTGCCTCTTTTTCTCATATGGAACATCTGAATTGCTCGTAATCATTTACTTTTTGAAGGCATAAATATTGGGACAGAACATGCCTATGTTAAGATCTTGGACTAGATGAACTCGTATCTACTGATCAAGAAAAGGAAAAGGGAAAGGTTGGTTGGCCATCCACCTGATCTCCGTTATCCACATGGATTCTTCGACAGAGCATCCAAGAACAATATCGGTGGTGTTGGCATTGTGCTTGAAATCAACCAATCACACTCTTTCAGCTTGAAATTAGGATGTGGATCCAACACCAACTCTAGAGTTGAATTGCTTGCCTTATGGACTCTACATTTCTTTGCTGCTGAAATTGGAATCCCCTCCCTTCATATTTTTGATGGCTCCTCTGTAGTTATAAATTGGGCAAATGAAAAAGCTGCTCTCTCTGCCCTTGAACTGGAAGGTTGGTGTGAAAAAATTAAAGTCCTCAAATCCTCCTTTCTCACTTTAGAGTTACAGCATGTCTTCCGTGAACACAATCAGAAAGCAGGCTGCTTATCCAAGGAAGCACTCACCTTGGCCTCGGGCCTTTTGTCCTTAACCGAGTTTTATGAAGGCTGCATTATTGGGGGAGGTGAGACTCAGATCTTCTAAAGTCTTACATGAGTTATTTCTTGCTGGTTTTTTTTATATACATGCTTATTGGCATTGATGCATTTTTATGTTCTTAGTCTCCATGGATGAAGAGCATCACCTTATGATTAGCCGACTCCCTGAGCACTTCCGTGGATAATCAGTCTGGTTTATTTTTGTGTCCCAGGTGGTATGTCTGTCACCCTATTTGAGAAAGGAGATTACTTTGCAGATCTTTGTTTGATTCAGCCTGCTTTTTCATTGTTTAACTTCT